>JAUMHB010092260.1:0-11001 GCA_032359685.1 Pittosporum tobira
TAACATCTATCTATTTTTTTGTTGTAGTGATCGTTGAAAAGCCAACTTAAAGATATTCTCTCCAACCTCCAATAACTCGAGCTCGATATGGTCTTCAAATTTTCATAGAGAAAGTTCTGCCTTCACCTCATTTGAGGTCGCTGCAGCCAGCCATACTTAAAATTAATCTTTTGTCGTCTATTTGGACAAATGTATACTTCAGTTCATTGAAATCGACTTACTCTGAAATGCTGTCAAAATGGACTTACACCCCATTGTCAGTGATAAATACTTATTTCGATGTTGTGATTCTATTCACTTACCAAAAGTAAATAAATAAATAATGTGATTCCAAGCGAAAAAATAAAATAAAATAATAACTACAAAATTATTGATTCTTCATTCTCCTCCCCGCCCCCGGCCCTCTTTTGTTTTCCAAAGAATTTAAATTAGTAATCTCATAATCTGTCCCATAAATTAACATTTATATTTTATTTAAAATTTATAATTAATAAATTTAAATATAATATAATTGTTAAATTAAATTTAAAACAATTGATCAAATAGATAATAAACAATTAATTTGAATTTTCTTTTTACACAACAATTGTAGACCTCATTATTATTTAATAGAATAATATTATAAACACAAACATATATATTAATAAAGTGCACAAATTAATAGTGTCACGTTATAATTTATAATACAAGACTATATATAAAATAAATTCATGATTATAGTTAATTATAATTTAATATATTAATTTATATATAATTTGTTAATATATTTTTCAATGGACGTATTTGATATTAGAAATAGGTATTAAAAAAAGGGGGGGAAAAACTATAAAGAAAGTAGTAAGAGCACACATTTCATCCCAGATCCCCCCTCTTACACAAGTTATTACTAAAATTAAAACCAATGGCGTGCGCAAGATACTAACCTAGTTAGTTATCAAGTAATTACAATAAATTTTTTAGAGTATATAAGCAAATAATAAAGAGTTCGTGATTTAATTTTAAATTTTTATTTATGAAAATCGAATTCCAAAAAATGAAAAATACTAAGATGAAAGTCAACTTCTATTTAAATTTCATATAAAGTTAACATTTCATAAACACAGTAAAACACACACGAAGGCAACATGAAAAATTCTACAAAACCCACACGCTTTTACTCCACTCGAACTTCCTTGACACCTTCCTCGTCCTTCTCAGTCCTGGGAATGGTAATTTTCAGCACACCATGCTTCATCTCTGCCTTGATTTCATCAACTTTTGCATCATCAGGCAGCGCCAGACGAGTATCATAATACCCATATCTTGTAGATGACCAGTACTCCTCATCATCATCTGTTCCTTCTCCCTCTTCTTCCCTGTGCTCTCCTCTGATTGTCAACACCCCATCTACTACGGTAATCTTCAGATCATCTTTGTCGATCCCAGGCATTTTGTATTTCACCATGTAGCACTCTTTCTTCTCTTTAAACCTCCCAAACAATTGTGTACCTCCCAACTTTTCGATTACCCTGTTTATGTTCTCACTTGCCTGCATCAATGCGTTTCCAAGCCCTGAAGGAAAGAATTCTAAAACCAAGCAAATAATAATTATTACATTAGTAAAATTTTTCAAGATATATGTCAAATTGTAATCTTAGATACTCTTTATATGAAAGCGTATAATAGATAGAGAGAAAGAGAATGGTACCCCACAAAGCAGGAACAGAGTCAACGTTGTTGTTTCTCCATAGACTTTTGTCTCTTTGCTTTTTGGAGAAGAGCTTGGATTTCTTGCCACCCTTATCGGAGACGGAAACTTCCTTGCCGTCAGTTTTGGTCGGAGTATCAGCAGCTGATGTTGTGTAGTGCCTATCATTGGTCATAAGTTGAGAATCCCATGTCTGTTTACTACTTTGAGACAACAAAGAAGCTGAAGAGGGACAGAGCACCCTCTGTTGCACCTTCTTCAAAGCCAAACGAGCTAAAGCCATATCTTGATTTGTGTTGTAATGGGAGTATATCTCGATTTATTATATTATAGATTTGGAAATGTGTACGAAAAAAGCTTATGGTGTGTTGGTTTTAATAGCAAGAAAGAGAGAGAATTTAAAGAGATGAAGATGGAAGATGTCTCTGAGACTTTCTAGGAGGGGCATTATCATTCATCAGAAGTTTCCAGTTCCAGCTGCTTCTCCTTCCTTCCAGAGACTAATGCATGCGTGTGATGCCACGCCTACCACTTGGTACTTTTTCTTTTGTTCCCTTCTTGTCCTTCCATTTAGAGACTAATATGCTACATTTATTTCTCAATTTATTAACCAATGAAAAAATATTAACCAATTCTTTCTTAATCCATAGTACTGCCGGCATTTATTTCTCAATTTATTAAGTAATTCCATTTTTTTATATTAAGTAAATAAGTTAACCAATTCTTTCTTAATCCATAACAGATTAACTTAATTCGGTAACCATATGACTATTTATATCATAGATCTGTCTGAAACAGATTATTAGTAATTTTTTATTAGTGAGATACAAGCCGTTTATGTACAAATTAAAAAACATCAAAAAAAAAAAAAAAAACATTTAAGAATCAACTTCCTCCAAACAGGGCCTAATTTTACTTTCCACCTTAGTTAATATTCACCAAAAACTAGGGAGAATATGAAAAAATACAACTATGGATATCCAAAACAAGTTCCAAGTCAATGGTACTCATAACTTGAACAAAATCAAGCACCTGCAATTAACGCACAAGGAACCTTTCAGCCTTCTCATATAAGGAACTACAACTGCGTGGCCAGGAAGTGCTGAGTAAAAAAATTTACAAAGCATCTCAAAACAACGATGTTACAGTCAATTGAATTTACAAAACACCAATTGTTCAGATATTTAACCAGAGAATCAAAACTCTAGTGCTTTCTCAATCATACATGCCATCCTGCTCCCATACGGCAACAAGAAAATCTATCATCTCCTGTTAGATGGAAAGAAGAGCGCGGTTAGGTAAAGTATTAAACTGCAGAAAGCGTAATCCATCACTGCTCAGGGAGAGAAACTTACAGTGAGGGGGATCGGCTTGGTAAAAGGTTTGTTACTTCCAAGCAAATTTTCATAGGTTGCATTCCAACTGCAAACCAAAAACTTGTTATCTATAAAACTACCTACCTTTTATACCAAACTGATTAGGTAGGGTACTTAAAGATTATGTGGGTATGTTACTCACACATTTAACACATTATAGCATACCCAGAGGTTGACATGTCCCAAGACTATTATGTGTGTTTGACAGTTGATTCCTTGCACAAAATTTATGGACAAAATGATTTCCCATGTAAAACATCTCACTTTTTCTCTAAATGAGAACCACAAGTCATACATTGAGAAACGGTCCAGCAACAAACCCCCATTTTTTTTCATCCAGAGATTTAGAAAAGTGTCATTTTGCCTAATTCAAATTGAGGCTATTGTATTATAGTGATAGGAAACTATTTCACTGATATACTCCTTTCGTTTCAAAATATAAGAGCATTATTGACTTCTGAAATTTTGAATTGTAATACTATGACATTTAAAATTACATAAATATATTTGATTAAGTTGACTTTTCAAAAATCAGAAATGCTTTACGTTCATAGATTTAGGAACTGCCAAAGCAAAATATAGTGGAGATGCTGAACTAGAAAGCGGAAGGCTCTAAATTTATGCTATCAACATTCACTTGGGACCTAACATAAACTGCAAGATAATTGTAAATAAAATCAAGCCTTGCTGCTACATGATGTGTAACTTGCATCACTGACAGGAAGATCAACAGTTTTCCCAAGCTCTAAGACCACTTCACCAATTTTAAGGAATAAAAAGCAACTCACCTTAATCTGGGCTCACAAAGCTGCTGTGTGCGGTTCTCAGACTTCTTATTTCCTACCCATTGCCGCCTAGTTTGGTTCCACAGAAGAAGACCTACAGCCAAATTTTTCCACTTAAGATATCTTGCAGCCCCACAATATAATAACTTGAACAAATAAAAAATGTGCTAAATACATGATAGAACATCAGAAATCAAGTAGTATTTTAATTTATAATTATATGGAAACAACTAGATGTTTACCACTACAGATATTAAAGATCGCCATATGATAAATGTTGTCCAGTTAGATATAGATGGCAAAGCCGAAAAGTATCCTACAATATCTTAAATCAAAAAAGATAAATGAGAGAGCGGGAGAACATTGTTACCAAGTCCTCACAATAGACCTGGTCCAGTCAGATGCAACTTAAATGAATATATATTAACTAAATCAAATCCTCAAAATCCCTAGAGGCACATCCAACAGTGACTCATCTCTATTTTCCTTTAGCTTCAAAAGTACATATGCATTAATTCTGAACAAAGTACGACCAAGACAACACTATATAACATAATACATCCATGTATGATCTTTAAAGAGTAAACAAGACATTACAAGTTAACAACTTACCATGATTTACAAATTCAGAAGGGTTGTTCGCATTACATGAACCACTCGCATCTAGGGTCTGATTTGATACGCTCATAGACGAGATGCTTCCTTGTGACTGAACTGCACTATTGTCCATCTCACAATTGCTAGTGGTCCAAAAATCTTCTGATGTACTAGGTTTTGCCACAGCTCGAGCTTTAAATTTATGACCTTTCAGTGGCTCATCAACTGAAGACATCAGTGTGTGGTTATTATCGCATCCAAGACAACCACTGTTCTGTTACAAATGACATTCAGTTCCGTAAAAAATCTCATTTCAGCACATGCTTCATACAATGTACATAATCATATTAATGTTATGTTATTTCAAGTTTTATAGGTAATTAGCCCCAAGGGATTGGAACCAGGGACCTTGAGGTTATTCGTTAAGGCCTCTGCCATTTCCCCCAACACCTGGGGTTATGATCATATATATCTTTAGTTACATAGTGGCAATAATATTAACCCACGTTTTTCCACAGAAATGGATTAAATTTTAAACCGGCGAAAGATATCCACTGCACTATCAGACTATCATAAAACTGAAAAGTAAGCCTTTCCGGGAGAGGGTGATAAAGGGCAGTGCTGGCAAGTCTGTATAGGATGCTATAATTTTTAAGAACTCCTGAAATGATACAGGCCACACTATTTATTTAATGCTGTGACACATAATTGTTGGATATTTTATTATTTAAATATCTGAAAAAATAAAAATTATTTTAAATTAATTATAAAAAAAATAATATAAATATCTTTTCTATCCATATTGTTTATTTTGCCAGGTCAACTGCTACGTGAAAAAGTAGAAGACCACGTCTCTCTCCATTTCTGTTTTCTTCTCAATATTACCGTTTTGTTGTATCTATAAATTATATCTCAACTGCTGGAGTTGGGCGTGGATTACAAAGAAGAAAAAAAAAAGGGGTCTTTTGCTCTATCTCTCGCTTTCATCTCTGCATCTCTCTCTCATTCGCCGAACACTCAACATAATTGCTTGGCCATACATCCAGTTTAAAAACTCAGGTGATCAGCTCCGGTTTGATTTGGAGGGTTGGTGATATTGCCGCCCAAGCCATTACTCATTCCACTGCCACCGATAAACACCAACCAATTTCTCCTTCTCTGTTCAAAGTTCAAATATAAAGGCTGCTGTTTGTTACAATTTTTGGGATTTTAATTTGCTAAGCATATTTGGAAAACAATGTTTGTTACAATTTTTGGGATTTTAATTTGCTATGCATATTTGGAAAATCATCGTTGATCTTCCAACCGTTCGTGTGCGGAAGAGAAACACGGCTAGGGAGCTGTCAATTCAAACCTCGCACGAAGAGGGGCAATACGTTCCTTAGGGCAGTGATTTTTCATGCCTCAACCCGCTCCAATTTTCAGGCTAAATTCTTAACCCTTATCTCTGTTATTTAAATTATATATAATCAGTAATTGCTTTAAATTTAATTATACATCGGAATTTTCAAACTGTCTGAGTAGAAATATGAGTACTGATTATACTTGCGTTCTATAATTTTTATGATACTGTGAGGCTTGGTAAATCTGCTAATTGATATACAAGAATTTCGTGCATGCTTGCTGTTATAGTAAAACATATATCTTAGTTTATACCATTCGGGCACTACAGATTATGTGCAAAATTATTTTTTTTTAAGGTTATAGCATGCCTGGATGCTTGAACTTTAAAATTACTATATTTGGTAAGCTTAGTTCATTGTTTTCTAGTGCTTGAAATTTACATATCCTAGTTTCTCAGTTTTGCATGCTAAGTTTTGAAATTTTTCTAACAATCCAAGGAACGTATCATTTCATTATTATTAGCCATTATAATATCTGAGTATTTAAAATTAAAACTAAAAAAAATGTTGAGTTTATTTTTGACAATTCTTTTATTTATGAGTTTTCAGTTTGTTAGAATTTTTATTGCTATGGCTGAAAACAAGGATGACTCTCATTTTGCGAGACCCAAAAAATTCTCTAGCGTGAACTTTAAACATTGACAAAAACAAATGAAATTTTGGTTGACCACTTTAGGGCTAATATCTGCTTTAGAGAGTCAAATCCTAAATGAACAAGCCGTAACTTCTGACCCTGAGTCACAAGTTTCAACTACACCCGTAATTACATCCTCAAGCCCTTCAAAGCCTAAGACCAATAAAAACAAGGATTTAAATTATCATTGCGTTAATTGAATTCTCAGCGTTTTGTTTGACGCATTATTTGACATCTATTCTGATTTTGACTCCGCTAAAGATTTATGGGACACTTTTAAAGCAGAATATGGTTTTGATGATGTTGGTGTTCGTAGGTTCAGTGTCTATTCGTTCAATCATTTTAAAATGATAGACGGAAAACCTATAAGTGATCAATTACATGTATTTATTATATTAGATTTCTCCAGTCTAAAGGTTCAAATTTTTCAGTTGAGTATGAAGTCTCAAATTTTATTGACAAATTTCCTCCTAACTTGTCTGAATTTGCTAGACAACTTAGACATGAACAATCATCTCTCACCCTAAATAAAGCACTTGCTAAAGTTCGAGTTGAAAATCAACATAGACTTAATTCGAAATCTCAAAGTGAAATAATACCTAAAGTAAATCTCACTGAAGAACCTAAGAGACAAAATCGTGCCAAAAATCCTTTTAAACCCAACTTTAAAAACTTCAAAAAAACTCGTAGAAGTCATTTTCATAACCAATCTCATAAGCCTAATTATGGTCCCAAAACTCATACGAAAGCTTGCTAGATGTGTGACATAACAAATCATGTCGCTGCCAACTACTTCTACA
Organism: Pittosporum tobira; assembly: GCA_032359685.1. NCBI lineage: Eukaryota > Viridiplantae > Streptophyta > Magnoliopsida > Apiales > Pittosporaceae > Pittosporum > Pittosporum tobira. Next base: position 7,283 of record JAUMHB010092260.1, read on the forward strand.
AGAAAATCGAACCTACTAAAGGAAATAATCAGAACAAACAAGCTCTAGGGAATAGCTAAAATATACCAGCTCCAGCGAAAAATCAGAATAAACCTACGCCTAAGCATCCTGTTTGAAAGGAGAACGTCTAACGGTACTTCTAGGTTAAAAAACTCTATTCCTTTAGTTAATCTCATTTTGTCATCTAATGATGGTGACTAGATTCCGGAGCTAATATTCATGTTTGTTCTAATCAATCATATTTTTCTAATTATCAGAAATCAAGTGGAGGAGATGTGATTCTTGGAAATGACTCTGTAGCACGTGTTGCTGGGAAAGGGATGGTAGGCTTAACTTTGACTTCTGGAAAAACCTTGGTTCTGCATAATATCCTTCACGTGCCTTCAATTAGGAAAAATCCCATCAGTGTGTTCATTTTAGTTGACCTTGGTTATCGAGTTGTTTTACAGTCAAATAAAGTTGTAGTTACCAAGAATGAAACTTTTATTGATAAAGGGTTTGTATGTGATGGTCTATTTAAATTAAATGTATCTCCCAATATTTCTAATAAAAAAATTTCTCCTACAATTTCAAATGTTGAAAATTCTGTGTGTGACATGATAGACTTGAACATGTAAATTATGGATCAATTAAAAGAATGATAAATCATGATTTACTACCAAAATTTAAAATAACCTCTTTTGTGTTGAAGCCAACATACTAGAAAATCATTTCCTACTATCGTTAGAGATTCTGATTTTTTTGGGTTAATTCACAATGATGTGTGTTATGTTGATAAATGTCTTATTAGATGAGGTAGAAAGTATTTTGTGACTTTTATGGATGATTATTCAAAATATTATTATGTGTATCTGCTTAAGACTAAAGATGAGGTGGTGGATTGATTTAAAATTTATAAAGTGGAGGTTGAAAACCAACTTGAAAAGAAAATTAAAATTCTTAGGTCAGATAGAGAAGGAGAGTATAGAGACGGTGAAGTAACTTGGTTTTGTCAAGAACATAGAATTATTCATGAAGTAACACCTCCTCATACTCAATCTAATGGTGTAGCTGAAAGAAAAAATCGCACTTTCATGTACATAGTAAATTCTATGTTGTTTTGGTGCTCCTGAAAATATTTAGGGTGAAACCTTAATTACAGCATGTTATATTCTAAATTGTATTCCTCATAAATCTACTAATAAAACATCTTAGGAATATTGGAAAGGAAGGACACCTAGACTTAATCATCTAAAGGTTTGTGGTTGTTTAACTAAAGTTAGAATTCCTAAACCTAAAAAGAGAAAATTGGGATCTAAAACTGTTGATGCAATTTTTATTGGGTATGCGAAGATAGTAATGCTAATAGATTTCTTGTTATACATTTTGATTGTAGTGACATATCCATTAACACTATTATAGAAGTTAGAGATGCTACTTACTTTGAACACATTTCCATATAAAATTAAAACTCCAAGATAACCAGTGGATAGAGATTCTTATTCAACGTCCCATATTCCTAGCACATCTACTGTCCTAATTGAACTTAGAAGAAGCGTGGTATAATAGAGAAAAACTTAGGGAAAGATTTCTTTACATATTTGACTGAAGGTGAACCTTACTGTTTTACAGAATTTTTGAAATCCCTTATTTCCCCTTTTTGGAACGTAGCTGCAGATAGTGAATTGAAATCAATTATGGAAAATAATAATTGGTACTTAACCGATCGACCACAAGGGTGTAAAACAGTAGGTTGTAGATGGATCTTTAAAAAGAAACTTAAACCTGATGGAACAATAGATAAATATAAGACAATATTACTTGCTAAAGGTTATACACAAAATAAAGGAATTAATTATTATAATACTTATTCACCGGTAGCTAGAATCTCAACTATTAGAACTCTATTTGCATTAACCTCAATTTACAAATTGCATATTCATCAAATTGATGTTAAAACTACATTTTTAAATGGAGATTTATAAGAAGAAATTTATATGGAACCACTTAAAATTTTTGTGATTAAAGGACAAGAGAATAAAGTTCTCATGTTAACGAAGTCCTTACATGGGCTAAAACAAACTCCTAAGCAATAGTATCAAAAATTTAGTAGTGTAATTTCTAACTATGGTTTTGTCTCTAATTAATTTGATAGATGCATCTATACTAAAATGGTTGGTAAAGAGTTTATAATTTTGTGCTTATATGTTGATGATATCATGATTTTCAGTAGAACATTATCTCATATTCTTGATGTTAAAAATTATTTATCTAAAAATTTTGATATGAAAGATTTGGGACAAGCTAGTGTTATTTTGAGAATAAAAATTTCAAAAACTGATAAAAGTATTCATTTAACTTTATCTCATTCTATTGAAGCAATGCTTAAGAAATATAACTACTTTAACTGTAAGCCTGTTAGTACACCTTATAATTCTAGTCTAGCTCTTAAGAAAAATAAAAGTTAATCCATTTCACAATTGAAATACTCTCAAATAATAAATTCTCTTCTTTATATTTCTAATAGAATGAGACATGATATTGCATATGTTGTAGGAAGACTGAGTAGATATACTAATAATCCTAGTAAAAAACATTGAACGACATTGGAAAGAGTATTTAATTATTTAAAGGATACTGTTGATTACACATTGTTATACACTAGTTATCCTAATATTTTAAAAGGCTATACATATGCTAATTGGGTAACGAACTCTGGTCAGGTGAAGTCTACTTCAAGTTATGTTTTTATGTTAGGCAGTGCAACTATTTCTTGGAGTTCTATAAAACAAACTGTTATAGCTAAAAGCATATCACAATCTGAACTTATTGCAATTGATATTGCTTGCACTGAAGTTGAATGACTTCAAAATCTTTTACTTGATTTACCTTTTATAGTTAAACCTATTCCTGCTGTTTCTATACATTGTGATTCTAAATCTATTATTGACTTGTTGAAATAAAAAACTATTAATCCCAAATGAAATAAAACATTTGCAGATTCGATACAAATCAACAAAGCGATAGTTGGCTTTTTACGTCGTCATCAATTTTGTGAGATCAAAACAAAATTTGATAAATTCATTAACTAAAGGTTTATCTATAAATAAAATCCTAGAGTCATCGAGGGGAATGGGGCTAAGCCCGTAAAAGAGTTACCGACGGTGACGACCCTACTTTATGTTATTCACATTAGAAGTTTCAAAGGTAGAAACAAACTGGATAGGTAACCATGTGAGAGCACTTAAATGGAGTTTAACTCTTTAGAAGATGTACGTGGATATATTCTTCTACCTCATTCCTATGATGTTGAAGTGCTAATGATGTGAACGGTAAAGGTTAAGCTTTATACTCTTAATAAGTAAAGGCAGAATTTGCGAGGTACTAGTTCACACGTACCTTTTGAGGACTTGCCCACGCGAGAGTAGTTATGAGGCCGCAACTATGGGATTCGGACTAATCTCTAGAACTCTCATAAGACGGTTGTGGCGCATGGCCATTATAGCACAAACCCTCGCATTTTAATTTTTCCTATTATGTGTGCTTTTGCTAAAATTTTGTTAAAGGAACCTAGTTCCAGGCGTAGTTCACTTTTAGTTCTTAGATTGAAGCGATCATCAATGAGTGCAAGTTCAAAGCCAGAAACTACTTGTACTGAATACATAATAGAAATGTGCTCAGTAAATTTCTTAAAACATTTTTGTAACATTTCAAAATTTTATTTTTTTGTGTGGGTGGGG
>JAUMHB010092282.1:0-10999 GCA_032359685.1 Pittosporum tobira
TTTTTTTTTTTTTAAATATGTTATGAGTTGTATAATAGATATATAAGGCTTTACCCAAATTCTTGATTTTTATGTTGGAATTAGGATACATTTTCATTTGTGATAGTATTAAAATTTTATAATATTTAATATATGATGAATAGGTTAATTATAGTATATAAGAACCCAATAATTTTAATATTTTATGAAATTTATTTATCTTAAACAGTATAGTGTTGGTAGAGATAAAATAAACTATAAGGTCCTAAGTACAAATATTTTCGACAAATAAATGTCAACTTTGACTTTAGGAAATATCTGTTCCCGAACGATACATCGCATAGCCGACAGAATATTAGTGGACTCCACAATAAAGTATTTGTGAACCCCATAATAGAAAACTTACTGACTCCCCCTACGTGAGAATAATTGTCGTATAATTATTGAACCATTATTTTTGACTTGTCACTTTCTACTATACTATTATCTCGATAATAATTGCAACAGTAATATAAGTAATAGATATACTTTTCGTTGATAAATAATTACTATAATAAGTACCAATAGTATTAAAGAAATAGTTGTAGTACAAATAATATTTATTGTGTGGCACTAGTTATAACATAAATGTCAGATAAGAAATGATTTAAGGAGTCAATAGAAGAATTATTAGTTTTACTGAAATAGATATTTATGAATGGTTAGATGAATTACTGGAAAAAAAAAAGTTTGGAAGATGTTATATTAGTGGGCCTTGTATTATGAATGACTAATTTTGGAATATGTAGTTAGAAGTAATATTTATCTGAGTAAGTATGAAAATTTTGATAAAAATAGAGTGGTGGAAATTGTCACAAATAAAATTTATATAAAATAGTTATATGATAGGATTCACGTGGGTTGGAGTATAAGAGACGTTTGGTATAAAAAGATTCCCAAGTAAGAATTGAAATGGTCGTGAGAAGCTTTGTCGTTGCATAAAGTATGAAATTAAGTTTTGGTGTTTTGCTATTATTTTTTAAAAGTATGAGATGAAATTTTGATTTTATTATTATTATTCAAAAAATATGAAATTAAGTTTTGATGTTTTGTTATTATTTTTCAAAAAGTATAAAATGAAGTTTTGGTGTTTTATTAATATTTTTCAAAAAACTTGAGATGAAGTTTTGGTTTTATTATTATTATGCAAAAAGTATGAAAATAATTTTTAGTATTTTATTATTATTTTTCAAAAAGTATAAGATAAAGTTTTACTATTATTATTATTATTCAAAAAGTATGAAATGAAGTTTTTGCGCTTTATATGTCTATATTCTCATTTACACTCAATTCACTGACTTATAAGGTGATAAAGATCGTCCCAAATTAGGGTTAGGGTTTTCACCCTAGCCCTAATCAGGGCAAATGTGGTATCTCACGTGGCAACTCATACGGTTGGCCACTCTCGAGACCCGGTCGCTCGTCTCACCCAAAGAAAGACCGAGTCCGTCTCTCGGCCCCCGGAAAGGAGCCGGCACCCATCCCTGTCCGCCCAGACTAACATCGTCGAGGACTTTCAAACTATGCGCCTTGGGCCCAGGCCTTCCCAGCTAGCAGGCCCAATTCATCTCATCAATTGGGCCTGACTTAGCCTGGTTTAGGGCCAGCAGCCCAAAGGCTATAAAACAAGTTCCAAGACAGCGTCCAATTGGCTGCTTAAAATCTGCAGCCCTGTCAACTCAAAGGAAGCAGGCCATACATGCTGTCAACTCAAAACAGACGCACCATGCCTACTTTATCGAGTCGCGGATCAAGATAAATTCTATAAATACTGCCTCATTTGTACAAATGAGGGATCCAAAAATTCAACAAAAAAAAAGCCTAAGTTCTGCCAAAATAGAAACTCACCAGTAAACCCCACCCTCTGCTACTTAATACTCAGATTATCACCTTAATCTCAACTAACTTAAGCATTGGAGAGGAGAATGAAGGAACAAACCCCTCGTGTCGCCCATGTTTCAGGTGAACATACTCTCGCGGACGTGTGCTCAGCTGGAAGCAAGGTTTGGACTTGGTCAAAGGTCAGGTTGGTCCCAACAATTGGTGCTAGAAGGAGGGCCATCTTTGTCATATGTGATTTATCTCCATACTAAACCTTTTTAGCACACATGTCAGTCCATCAGAGTACTGCAAACCCCGCGAATATGCACGGCCCAGGAAGAGCATATACAATGATTCCCGAACCCCTGGACAGGTGGTTTGATGATGTTCTAGTCAACTACGAGGACAACATCCCTGAGGCAACCTCGGTCGGCTCCCAACACCGCTCCCGAGTGCAAAGAAGGCGCGAGCAGAGACACCCAAGTGACGTCAAAGGGCACCAAGATGCTCGAGATCTCCTCTTATCCCTCGAGAGCAAGACTCACAAAGATGCTCCAAAACCAACACAACATCGCCTTTAAAATCGAGAGGCTGAAGGGCAAACACACCATGGAGGATGACCGATTTCTTCAGATCGACTGTCAACGTGAGTACCCCCGCTCTCATACATTTTACTACTCTCGGACAGCTGAATCCCGGCATCGGTTGCCACAACGCTCACATCAGAACAGGCAAGCCACTCCTGGTCGCCCGAAAGACCCTAGCGGAGGGAGCTGGAGGAATACAAAAAGAAGATGGAATCCTTCGAGAAAATACTAGCCGATCGTGGCCTCATGACAAAGCAGCGGGTGTCCACCTGTCCTTTCACAAGGGAGATCAAGGAAAGGGCGAAAAGAGTCCACTTCGGACTCTCCGCTAACTTATTTGTATATGATAGCCTCACAAACTCATTTGACCACGTAACTAACTACGAGACCAAAATGAGAGTCTATGGGCACAAGTCTCCCACCCTCTACACCATGTTCATCACCACCCTAACGGGAGTGGCAGTGAAATTCATCAAGCACCTGCCGCATCGAACCAATGGCAACTTCGAGAAACTAAAAGAAAAGTTCCAAGAACAGTTCAGTGGTAGTGCCTATTAGCCCTTAAGCACACCAGCCCTTGTGGGAGTCATCCAATGGGATAATAAGTCACTCAAAGAGTTCATTGCTCCTTTCAGGAGCACCATGGCCTAGGTCGCCCAGATAGACCGGAAGCAGGCTGAGATGTTCCTAAGAGTTGGGCTCCACCAATAAAGGTCCCGTGCCCTCATGGCCGACCTGATACGTACACCCTCGGCCGATGTCCACGATATCCTTCATCGGGTGGATGCGCATATCAAGATCGAAAACGAACTAGGTGACTACAACCCATATCATGTAATCCACTGATAAGAACTATTTTGTACTTAATATTTTAATATCTTTTGCTCTTAATTTATCAATATTTATTTAAAAAGCCCAATCAAATATGTAATAATTGTTATATTTTTAGTTTAGATTACTACTCTTTATTTGAGCTTTATTTTGTAGGATTTGGGCCCATTTAATGCAAATTTGGGCTTGGAATGAACAATGGGCAAATCATAATCAAATTAGGACAAGAATTTTTGGCGTAAATTTTCATATTCCTGTTCTAATTATGAAATAAAGATCCGATCCAGACCGTTCATGCACAAATCTTAGAAAGATTCGGATTGTGTATCTTGTCCTATAAATAGCATAGACCTCTAGACAATTTATGTATCATATAATCAATTTTCATAATTCATAGTTTGTAGAGACGGTGCTCGGTAGGGAGACTTCAACGCAAGGCAAAGGATTTCTGTATGAGTAACTATGGTTGTATCTATCTTTTTTTTTTCTTTATTTAATATAATTATGTTCTAATTTTCTTTGTGCTAAGATTAGATGAATCATGGCCATGATTAATTAGATTTACCGTTTTATTATACTTTTATGTGAGTTTATTATGTTGCGAGTTATATTTTATGTTCTTAATGCTTATAGATAACTGATCAATATTTAGATGAATTTTGTCACATAGTTCAAGTACCAATAGGAGAAGACTAGTGAGAGCTCGTGTGAAACATAACCACAAATTAAATTTAGCTAGAGATAGTCTAGGTTGTTTATATAGTTTCGGTAGTAACTATATCTAAACGAGTTATGATAGTTAGTGAATCCGGGAATTTTCATAAAACTTAATGCTCTTCATATTATTTAAATTTCGCATGGAGACTATGAGGTTGATAATTGAAGTAGGGGGCTATAACTAGAGATAGAGTAGCAGCTAATTTAGGGAGATTTCATTATCACAATAGAAAAAAGTCCATAACTTGCATAATAAACCAATTGATCTGATTATGAATGGGTAGATAAAGTCAAAATCTTAGCATGTTTTCTTATTATTGGTTAAAACCCTAATTTTGTTTTGTAATTAGTTTAATTATAAAAATCAAATATTTATTAATTGGTTAGATTAGTAAAGAATTATTCAAGTGGTAAATAGTTAGTAAATTACAATTACTCGTGGGATCGATATCTTTTATATTATAATTTGATTGGTGTACACTTGCACTGAATCCCGATCACCCACACCATTTCGAAGCCAGCCGAGCCACAGCCCCAACTGAGCCAGGAACGCTACAAAAAGAACGAGCCCAGCTCTCCCCGAGCACCCAAACGGCCCAGGAGGAACCAAGCCAAAGAATACACCTCGCTCAACATGGCCCGCCCCACCATCCTGGCGGGCATTCAGAATGAAGCCTGGTTCCAAGCACCAAAGAAGATGACCGTCTCAAAAAACAAGCAGGACAAGTCAAGGTACTGTGAATTCCACGAGGATCACGGCCATACAACTGACTAGTGCTACTCCCTCTGGATTACCTAGAGCAAAAAGTGCAGAAGGGCCAAATACCAAATTTCATGGCAGCACTTCAAATCCCAACCCAGATTACTGGCCCGCCCCCAGGCCCCACAAGCCACGTAATTTACGGTGGCTCGAGTGCAGGCAGAGCATCCAACACTGCACGAAAAAGTTACGAGATGAGCATCTACAATGTCGACTCCCCTGCCAAGCGGGTGAAGACCTCCCCTACCCCACCGATCACCTTCTCCAGCGCAGACTATAATGGTGTGCGTCATCCGCATGATGATGCCCTGGTCACAAATGCCCGAATCAACCTCTACAATGTTAAGTGAACCTTGTTAGATACCGGATCATCGAGTGACATCTTGTATTACTCGGCCTACACTCAAATGGACCACTCCATCATGAGCATAGAGCTCCCGGAGACTCCAACCATCTATGAGGTCGACAACAACCCGGTCCCCGTGTTCGGCATGATCACCATTCCCACCACTTTCAGAACTTTCCCCCTCAAGATGATCGTTCCAGTTAAATACTATGTTCTGAGGGTGGAAAGCTCGTTGAATGCGATCATAATCTGAACCACACTGAGAAAACTTCAAGCCATGGCTTCAATCCCCCACCTCAAGAAGAAGTTTCCTACCGATTACGGCATTGACGACAGCCAATGCGACCAATCCATCTCTCGAAACTGCTATATCCGGTCGCCCAGCTTCCACCCTAGCAAAGACTTTGCCAAATCCAAAGTCCTCTCTACTTCTGAAACACCCTGCCCATCCGAAGTAGTCGGCCTATCCAAAGAAAACAAGGCAATGACTGTACAATTTGAGCCTTTCAGCGAAGCATGCAGCCAGCCAATTGCCGAGCCTGTCAACGGCACAAAAGAAGTGGATCTCACCCCTGGGCGGCCCGATCGAAAAATAACAATTGGTCTTGGGCTACCCGCTGAACTCCGGCTCGCCCTCATCAACCTCATCTGGGAGTACGCCGATGTCTTCGCTTGCACTCCTGACGAAATACCAGGGATTGACGAACACATAGCAGTCCACAAGTTAAGTGTCAATCCCTGGCATAAATCTGTGAGATAAAAGCAAAAAAACATGGCCCTCAAGTGACAGCAGGCCGTGGACGAAGAAGTGGACAAGCTGCTCAAAGTTGGGCTCATCTACGAGATCGAATATGCTTACTGGGTGGCCAATGTGGTACTGATCAAAAAGCATAGTGGAAAATGGAGGATGTGCATCGATTACACTGACCTGAATAAGGCGTATCCCAAATATGCTTACCCTCTGCCCAACATTAACCAGTTGATCAATGCCACAGCCGGCAGCCTCTTACTTAGTTTCCTAGACGCATTCTCCGAATACAACCAAATCCGTATGTGGCCGGGCGACCGAGAAAGACTGCTTTTGTAACACACCAGGTGGTGTATGCTTACAAGGTGATGCCATTTGACCTTGTTAATACGGGGGTGACCTTCCAACGACTCGTCAACAGGGTATTCGCTCCCTAACTCAGCCAAAATATGAAAGTGTATGTCAATGACATGATCGTCAAAAGCAAACAAGAAGTCGATCATCTCACCGACCTACGCGAGTGGTTCAACAACCTCCGAGCCAACAAGATGAAGCTTAACCCAGCCAAATGTACTTTCAGCGTCTGCGCCAATAAGTTTCTTGGCTACATGGTTAGCAGAAAGGTATCAAAGAAAATTCTAAAAAAATCCAAGTTGTCCTCGACATATCTCCCCCTCGGACCATCAAACAGGTGCAAAGGCAAATCGATCGGATTGCGGCACTTAGGCGATTCATTGCCTGCTTAATTGAACGGTGCCTCCCCTTCTTCCAATCCCTCAAGGGAGCAAAAACTTCGAATGGACACCCGAGTGTCAGAAGGCTTTCGAAGACTTGAAGACATACCTAGCCTCACAACCTCTGTTTTCCCGGGCCCTGCCAGAAGAAGACTTGTACCTGTATCTGGCAGCCACTCTCCGGGCCGTCGGGGCTATTCTCATCCGGGAAGACCAAGGGCAACATCATCCAATTAACTACATCAGCCATGCTCTCAAGGACGCCGAGACCAGGTACCGCAATGTGGAAAAGCTCACACTAGCCCTTCTGATCGCATCTCGAAAGGTCCGGTAATATTTTCAAAGAAGAACCGTCAACGTGCTAACTGACAGTCGTTACGAAAAATCCTCCATAAGCCTGAGATTTTCGGCCGCCTTGTTGCCTGGGCTATCGAACTAGGCCAATTCCACATCCAATACCTTCCCTGGAAAGAAATCAAGGGACAAGTTTTTGTAGACTTCATCATAGAATATGGTTTCCCATAAGACCCCCAATCTCCTGCTACGGAGGCCAACTGTCCAAATGAGAAATCCATGGAGGCTATTCGTAGACGACTTTTCAACCTCCTCGGCCTCCGAGACAGGAATAATCCTCATCAGTCCAGAGGGATTCGAAATGTGACAGGCAATCTGCTTTTGTTTCCCCGCCACCAACAATGAGGCCTAGTATAAAGCTCTATTGGTCGGGTTGCGCCTCGCCTGGCAGCTGCAAGCAAAGAATCTGAAGATCTTTAGCGAATCCTCCCCAGTCGTCCAGCAAATCACGGGTGACTACCGGGTGGTAGACCCCAGAATGGTGAAATACTTGGCCAAATCTAACTCCCTCTTTGCCACATTCAATTCCTATACCATTCAGGTCATCCTCAGGGAAGGTAACATCGTGGTCGACACCTTATCAAAACTGGCAATAATCGGTCAAGCCACCCTTGAAGGAGTCGTCTACCTGGACACCCTAGACTGACAGAGCATTAAGGAGCCCTAAGTCTTGGTAGCATCCGAGGCCCCCAACTGACGGGCCCCGTTGATCGCATACCTGGACCATGGGATCCTCCCAGAAGACAAGACTAAAGCCAGAAGACTCAAGTTCAAGGCAGATTCGTTTGTGATGATGGACAACACACTATACAGGCGAGGGTTCATTGCGCCCCTCCTCTTGTGTATTGGCCCGTCACAGGCTGTGGCTATTCTCGAAGAAGTCCACAGCGGCAGCTGCAGTAGCCACATCGGAGGGAAAACTATGGACGTCCGAATTACTTAGGCCGACTACTACTAGCCAACCATGTTGCAGGACTTCAAAGACTTCGTCAAGAAGTGCAAAGCCTGCCAGCTCCACGCCAACATTCCGCGCTAAATGCCAGAGCAACTCTCCACCATCATAATCCTTATTCCTTTTGCAGTATGAGGAATAGACCTCATGAGATCATTCTCCACCTTTATCGGGAGCTTCCGATACGTTATTATGGCGATTGACTACATGACCAAATGGGTCGAGGCCAAGCCTTTAAAACGCATGACCACCCAAGCATGCCAACAATTCTTCAAGAACGAGGTGGTAATGAGGTTTGGCATTCCCCAACTCCTCATCTTCGCACCCAGTTCGTTGACCAAAACTTCGAACAATATCTAACTGATATGGGCATCAAGCACTGCCGAGCAGTGGTCAAGCACCCCAAGCCAACGGTCAAGTTGAGGTCACAAGTCGGATCATACTAAACGGAATCCACCGACGGTTGGAGGGTGCCCAAGGGAAATGGTATGTTGAACTGTCGACCGTCCTGTGGGCCTATCGCACCACTCCTCGGTCTACGACCGGGTAGACACCTTTCAAAATAGCCTACAAATTTGAAGCAGTCATCCCCATCGAAAAGGAGATACCTGCCCCCCAGCAGCTATACTTTGATGAAATCCTCAATAACAATGCTGCCCGGGCGGACCTCGACTTCCTGAACGAAGCAAGGGACACTGCAGTCCTGCGTATGGCCCAGCTCAAGCAGCAAATAGCAAAATACTATAATTCCAAGGTCAGGATCAGGTGATTCGAGGCTAGAGATCTAGTTTTCGAGCCACCATTGCCTCTAGGCAAACCGAGAAGAGCAAGTTGCATCCAAACTGGGAAGGCCCCTACTTGGTCTCGGTAGTCCTCCGCCCGGGTACATACTCTCTCAAGGACATGGACGACTACGAACAAGATAATCCATGGCACGCCATCTACCTGAAAAGGTACTACCCGTAGACATTTCTGGTCGGGCAATTTTCATTGCACGACCGTGCATTATAACAGTTCATTCGCATACATCCGAAAACTTATGTCTGCGGTCGGGCAATTCTTATTGTACGACCATATATTGTAATAGTTTGCTCGCTTACATATGATGAACTTTCTTATAAAAATGTCTTTGAACACAATCAAATGACTCATGCTTATGTTTCACTTATACACTCTATCCACACGGCCATAAATGTTTGGTCCGAAGAGTACAAGTAAACTAACCATTCCAACACCTCATTCGCGCGGTCATAATCAGTTGGTTCGTGGGGCATGATAACTAATCACAATTCACTTCCCACCCACGCGCCTAAAACACTCGGCTCGGGTGCACAAGTACACAATTACAATGTTTACTTAACCCCAGCCGGCACTCGGCCCAGGGGGGCAATTACAACTTTCAACCTGGCACTACTCCCACAGTCACTCTTAAGTTTCACCATACCTAAGGTAAATCATAAACATGGTCAAACTGAGGGGGCATACTACGGATAGCCACCCAGGTAACTTGGCTTAATTAAACAACCCAAGTTAATTCAAAATCAGGACCCAGGCGTCCGACCGGTATTTCAAAACAAGCTTGTTCTTCCATTCTCCTGGGTAACACTTAATTATCTTTCAAAATGCTACGTTGTTTACACTTAGTGGATTTTATTAGATTTTACCAATATTTATCAAATTCCAAGTTGTTTACACTTGTTAATTTTCTCAAAATAAGTTATAAGTTACCGATCACATTCAATTTGAAAGAGTTAAGTTTTATATAAGTGCTGGGCTCAACACTTGATGAAAATTTTCAATTTTAACCATTTAATGAGTTAAGTCTTATATAAGGGCCTGGCTCATCACTTGGTGAAAATTTTCAATTTTAACCATTTAATGAGTTAACTCTTATATAAGTGTCTAGCTCAACACTTGGTAAAATTTTTCAGTTTTAACAAGTTACTGAGCAATCATCATTCATTCGAACGGAAGCAAGAAAAAACAACAATAATGGAATTCAAATTTAAATTTCATTAACAATTCAAAAATAAGTACAATGAAAATTGAATTTACATTTCATTAACAATTTGAAAGAATTACAAGTTGTTTACAAGAAAGATCAGGGGGGCCTATCATAATTTTCCATAACCTAGCCTCGGAGATACCTGAATCGCTTTACTGGAGGCCGGCGGGAAATGGTTCACCCTCTCTTGATCAGCAGTCGGCGTGTGAACCAAGCATATGTCATTGCTTCCCGGCCGAAAGTGGACCAAGCAGCTCCCCTCCTCTAGAAGCGTCTGAGCAAGCGTCTCGACAACTTCCCCCGCAAGCTGCTCAGTGACCGGCTCCTCCTGGGCTCAGAATCCACAGCCTCTGGGTCCTCCAAAAGGTCTATGATGACCTTCATATCCATGCCCCTTTTGGTACCCTAGCAGACCGCTTGTCCGAAACCCTTCAAAAATTGGTCGGCGGAGGCCTCGAGGATCATCGCCTCACACTCGGCAGAGCCCTTGAACTCCGGTGCTACTTTTTCCGCCCTCGTGGAGGCCAACTCCAGCTTGTCCTTGTAGCTAACCTCCTTGACCTTCTAGGCATCCCGCTCGGCCTCGAGCTCCTTGTTAAGAGACACCAAGGCAGCCTCCGCCAGAATGGCCCTTACCTTGAAGCCTCCACCCCCACAGCCCTCACCTCAGCGGCCTCCAGCTTCAAAGAGAGCTCATTTTCGCTCCCGGCGGCCTCCACAGCAGCCTTGGTAGCGTTCTCCTCGGCCCCCTTCAGCTGCTGCTTCAAGGCCACGACTTCCCAAGCGGCCCCGCCCGCGACCCCCACTTCGGTATTAACCCCCTTCACGGTGCCCATCATCTAGCTCATTGCATGTAACAACAAGCAAGACGGAGTCAGGAAAAATATATATATATAAAAACACAAGTCTTGAAAACACAAGAAAGGATGGATACATTACCTAGACTATCCGGTAGGCAACATTCACGACGCACTCGAAATAAGCGACCAAGCTTACCTCCTTTCGGTCCCTATCCAACTGAAGATTCTTCAGAAGGGCCTGGATAGCCGCCTTCCCCTAGTTGCCGTCCAGCATCGAGCTCCCAACAGGGACCAACCAGATGTTGACCAAGTCGGCCCCGTCGGCA
>JAUMHB010092293.1:0-10996 GCA_032359685.1 Pittosporum tobira
TTCTCAACGTATTTAGTTATTATCTGACGACCAGATTTCCATGAGACTTGTAGTTGGAAATTTGGGGGCGTCACAGTGGATGCCCAGATTTGGGGGTGTCACACATTAGTAGTGCTTGATTTCGAAAAAAAATGACAGTAGAGACTTGTATGTAATGTTGAGCTCTCAATTTGTATAACAAGTTAGGCTAAGTTATGAATTAAAATAGAAGATTAGCTGGTAAGGCTGTAAATCAAATTGAATAGTAAATAATTAATAATAAATTAAATAATAAAATATTAATTTAATTTACTATTTAACATGAGTAGGTCCAATACAAATTGAATGATATATATATATATATATATATATATATATATATATATGTTAGCGCATCATTCATTCTGATCGAAAGTAGTCGGCAAGAATGTTTAACTTGAGCGTAAATCAAGAAGATATCATAATCCATTAAAGGAAAAATATAAATGCATTGGTGCATCTTTTAGCACAAACTGTGGTTGGCTTCCATTCAGGACTTGAGCTCGATCTAATAGATAATTCCCTCAACAAAGTCCGAAACTGTGGTGATTAAAAATCAACCAACTTTGAAATTAGAATGCCACATCAAAGGAATTCGGCACTCTAATTTGCTGTCGGACTATCCGTTGACTTGCCTCACCACTGATATTCCCTTTTCCAGGCGACTGTGGCAGCCTCTGGTCATGGCCCTCATTGGCAAGTTCAACAATCATACATACACCAACAAACGGCTTAATGACTTGAAGCCTCTGTATGGCAACATTCTTCTTATAAGAGAAAGAGAAGAATCAATTCCCTTAAAAAAAAAAAAAACAATATATGCACCCATGCAAGGCAAGGCTCCCAACTGATGTGCAGGATATGAACCCTCTATGGTGTAAGACGACAGAGATGACAGTATGAAACAGAGTAAGACTGACTGGGCTCCAACAGCCTCTTGCAGCGCATGGGTTAGTGAAGTACCACAATCGGTAAAAAGGAAGTCACTAAACTACCCTGCCCTATAGTCTGATGACAATAGGAGTTTTTTTTTTTTTTTTTTTTTTTTATAATTTTCAGAAAAAGAAAATGTTTTAACTGTAAAGTATGAGTTTGTCTTATGCATTCTCAGGGACTGAAATTAAGGAACGAATTGATGATACAGATTATTCCACAAGCATCCATGAAGACTCTAATTTCTATTTACCCACATTAGGCTGCGCTAACCCGTTGCTACAAACAATGACCTAGCCCAGATGCAACATCTAGTAACCATTCATCAATAGCCAGGCTCTGATGTGTGAGTGTGGGGAGGAAATTCTCAAATCAGTTTCATGCCACAAGTAGGGGACCTTCTTGGTCTCTTCCCCACCTTTTCTTTCTCTTTTGCTGCTAAGAACTGAAACTGATAGTGATGAAGAAGGCATGTTGGTGGTGAGTGTATGAGACGTGGCCATATATGGTCTTTGTCATTCCTTCTCTGCCGAAAATTTAGATGGTGAGAGAGAGAGAGAGAGAGAGAGTTGATGGAGAATGCCGACCGTGGCCTCACCACCACCTCTTCTTTCTTCTGTCCGCCACTCACTTTAACTCGCTACTATATATGGGCCTTATGAACAATATAATTTAGGTTTTCTAGTTACTTACTTTTCGGCTCTTGGAAGAATTAGGCTGCTCATGGCTCATGGTTATTGTTTTATTCTACTTTACTTATTTATTATTTTATTATCTTGTGTTATTTGAAACATTTTCCTCATAATGTTATTAATTCTATTTCCTAAACATTGAGAGGCTAATAACTGTCACCGTTTGCTCGAAATATGTATATAATTTAATTGACATTGCACTAAGATAATTTATCTTTTAGAACTTCCAAAATATCAAATTGTCTATATATATATATATTTTTTTTTTCAGTTACACATTTTTTGGATTCTCACAAACTTCGTGCGATAACAATTAATTGCAAAAACAGTTTTGCCGTCACTAGTAAAATTTTACGAGCTAATCATTCCCATTCAATCTCTACGTCTGAGGGCTGAAATATGCTGGCTGCATATGCATTCCAACCAATGTTAGATCTCGCCAGTACAATGCACATATATTGTGGTAAATAAAAAACAGAAACAAAAAAATTGTCAAAAGTACTTCATAATCTACTTCTACTGCAACAAGTCCCACGTCCATTCCATATTAAAAATAATTTAGACTAGACAGGTGTCACAGTTCACAAGTGGGGGCTGAGGTTGAGTCACATGACCAATGACTTGACAGTTACAATATAATTACATTGCATATGATGTGATATTCTATAAAATATATATATTTTTTTTATCATTTAGACATGCATAGAATATGTAAATATCTTTAAAAAAAATCTTAGAAAATTATTGAGAGTTCTAGGATGTAATAGGAGCCCTTAGATCAAAACGATTGGACTACATAAAAAAGTGCTTTCCTTATTTGTAAGCTAGTACTAGCCAAAGTGGGTACAAATAATAAGCAATATTTCAGGAACACCGACCATTGCTTAAGAAAAGTCTAGAGGAAATTGAATACTAATAAAGAACAAGATAGAATAATTGTACAAATAATTTTCAAGATATTCAACTAAATCCTATGGCCATACAAACAGACCAGCCCGATAAAATTTCTAATCCTCCTTATCCCATCAGATTAAATCATAAAACCTTGACTGCAAGCTCTAAAATCATTCTCTAGCCTATTTTGTTCTCTTCATTCTACACAACTAGGAGTAACCATTCATTGGTACGGATCAATCGTGTTTTCCTTAAAGCTCTTAGTCAACCAAATAGCAGTTTCCCTAGGAGAAACCTTACCTGGACCAAATGGCTTCAATAACACCCCAAGTTCATCGAACCGTTCCTCTTGCAACAATCTTGCGCTAAATTCAAGCAACCCTTCTAGTGCTTCAGCACGCTGCTGATGAGAAGAAGTGTCAAAACGACGTCTCCTTTGATCGGACGACGTTCTACTTGACGCACCACCAGCTGTCGCACGTTGATCAGAACACTCGCTACTAAGTTTGGTGTTGCCAGAAGTTCGATCGCAAACCTGAACCATGCATTTGTCCTTAGTGATCGATAGGTCAACTTGTGGGGAAGTAGTGGAGCCTTGTGCCGAGGTGGACGAAGTTTTATGAATAGGAAGGAAGGAATCCTCATATGAGGCTAGAGTAAAGTCAATCATTCTATCAATACGAGGTTCATTCACTGAGACATCAGGAGAGTTCATGCATTGAAGAATATTAACTTTGGGTCTGCAAGGGGATTCTTGAACA
This sequence comes from Pittosporum tobira, assembly GCA_032359685.1. Taxonomy (NCBI): domain Eukaryota; kingdom Viridiplantae; phylum Streptophyta; class Magnoliopsida; order Apiales; family Pittosporaceae; genus Pittosporum; species Pittosporum tobira. The sequence continues at coordinate 3,299 of JAUMHB010092293.1, forward strand.
ATAGTTCCTCTTCTCGCTAATGGAAAAGATGCTCCACGAGTTGTAAGTGTAGATTGCTTCACAGTTGTTCCAAAGAGGGGTAACTGCATACAGAGAGATTATCATGTACACAAATCATGCTTCTAAATGTTCGTGTGTGCTCTAATTAGTTTTTAAAAAATTTAAGTTAGGTACCACGGATACAGTGAATTTACAATAAACTTAAGCCACTTTTAAAATAATTAGTTTATAGAAAAACTCAATTCATAGATCAATAAATGAGTCAAATATTTTGTCATTTACCCAAACACGCATATCATGAGTCAATGGAAAAAAGAGCTGCTCCTTCCCCTAAGTTAATACTATATAAAAAAGAGCTGCTCCTTCCCCTAAGTTAATACTATATAAATTAGCACTCTAAACATGCAACAGTTAGTTTTTGACTAAAATTTTGCTTGGTCAATATGACTACGATCATAACCATTCTTACGGGACACAACTTCTCATTGTAACTAACAAAAGGAAACAAATACTACCTCTGTTTCAAAATAGTTGACTTAAAAAACTTAAATTCAAACATTTTCAATTTGATTTTAGTTAATATGATTAGGAAAATTGTAAACTATTTGAAAATAACTATTTAGGTACAATTTGTTCACAATTAAAATAGATTCATGTCAATTTTTGAATTTGAAAATATTCAAAATTGACTTTTCAAAGTCAATAACGTTCTTATATTTTGAAACGGAAAAGAGTATGTTATATAAAACGCCTTCAACTGATCTTACCAATTCACGTTTCTTTGTCAGCTCCGACCGTCGTTTAGTTGTGGCAGAAGCTTTTGCTGGGGGATACCCAGGAGTCCTTACAACGTTTGATGCTTTTGAAGCTATTTTCTTATTAATCACCGTCCCTTCATGCATGCTTCCACTGGACAACTCCGCCATTTTCTGGCTCAAATATCTCGGGGTATTTTGAATCCGATGATTTGAAAAACAGGAATCCTGCTCAGATAGAGATATACTAGGATTCAAAGTTCTGTCATTGCCATAAGACAAACGCTTCTCTCTGTATTTGGGCTCTGCAAATCTGGTTTTCTTTATGTAATCTGTTTCGGGCCAGTGGATTGATGATAAGCTGTTGCGCCCTGGGCTGTTAATCTTGTGATGAATCTTAAGCACGTAAGGCTGAAGGTGCTGGTGCCTGAGAAGTTCTGCAGCCTGAAGAAATAAAAGAAAACCAAAATGATTAACTGCAAAAATTTAGTCAGACTTTGTGCTTTTCTAATGCAATTGCCAACTTTGACAAACAGAAGATGCAACATTATCATAAGAAGGATGTCATTTTTTTGAAGGAAATTATCAAGGATTTTAACCAAACCCCCCCCCTCGCCCCCCCTCGAAAAAAAAAAAAAGTAGAAGTAAGTTTGAGAAGTAACAAATCCAAATTTTATTTGTTTCCCTTCAATTTTTCCATCTTAAAATTTCATATACTGTAAGCTGAAAGCTAAAAGTAAAAAAAAAAATGAAGTGGAAAAACAAATTTTAAAAATGCTTTGGTGCTTCTGAATATTTTAAAAATGGTATTGAAAATGGAGCACGTCTTTGCAGACTAGTAGTTATTTTAGCAAACTGAAAGTAATTGTAGAGCTAAACCAAAGCTGTTTTTGCTTCCAAAACAAAATATACTTCTAGAAAGGCATAGTGTAGATGGTGGTTCAATGAAAAATTACCAATATTTGAAAAACAGAGGGAGATGAGAAAATTAGAAAAAATTAGAAAAAGTCAAGTTCACCAAAGGACAACAGAAGTAAAGTTTCTAAGGAAAGACTTGATGCCTAGTTGAGACATATAGCTATCCCTTTTGAAAGAGAATATTCCCTTGTCATAATAAGTGAATCATGATGAACAATATATGTACAACTGCCACAACCACATATGTTAACCTTACTTCGCACATCTTCACAAACTTTTGCTATAGAGACTATATACACAATTGTGAATTGAATATAAACACACATGCACGCACGCGCGCGCACACACACACATATTAGATAGAACTATTCAGATAAGGGAGAAGGTGGAATAAAGCAGCATCCATGTACTTTGAGAGCTGCACTATATCTGAGTGTATTATATCAGATAGGTGAAATCTTATACTTCTGCTGATACTTTTACCAATGTTTGAGACGCAGATCAAAGAAAAGTACATACACTTGGACGGAGTTCTGGGTTTTTCCGCAGCATGCTTTTAATGAGACCACGACTGGAAAAATAGAAAGAAAAAGCAACAATTATATACAGTAAATATATATAGATATACACGCACACATATATGTAGATGTATATATACAGTGATGTTTTACTAGCATGTTCCACTTAACTCTTGTACATGTTGCATGTCATACAAGAATCTCCACTTATTAATGGTATTAGACTAAGATACTTCGCCTATATTATTCTCCCATATTCTGCTTGGGATTAGAGTATCTTAGTTGCCATCAGGATGCATCTTTCATGCCAACACTAAGTTACTAGATTTAGTAAACATATCCTTGGATTATCCAAGATCGAGGCATCACGGTAGAAGGAAATACAGTAGCATGAATATAAATAATTCAGGAAAGTGGCTCACAATGCTCCACTGTATTTGGTTGATAGTGGTGCCACAATAGACTTGTTTATTTTGTTGATCAGTGCTTGCATATCCTGCCAAAGAAATCCAAAAAGTAAAACAGATATGAAGACACAGGGAGTAAAAGGCAGTTATGCTTAGAAAATATATGAGGTAGAGATTAAACATGTAGACAAAAGGAAGGTTACATTTTTTTGGTATTCAGGAGATTGTATGTTCTAATTATGATAAAGAACTATCATAATCATCCTATTAAGGAGGACTGCATCAATATGAGATATCTGACTCAAACCACAAGACAAAGCAATCGAGCTTGGACAAGGCATGCTCCTTATTAGCAAAATTAGGAATGAATGGGATCACACGGCCATAAAAGTATTGATTCCAAAGTTTCTTTTCCCAATCAACTTTTTAAAGAACAAATGAACAAGCAGACCACTAATGCAATTAAATATTTTCTTCAAAATTTGCACAACAACCTATTAATAATTAATATATAATTCTCACAGACATTTAGCATATGTTGTGGAAAAACACAACATAGGATATACATATTTTTTGGCTGGTGAATTATTTTCCATCTCCAACCCTTATTCCCACTAAAATCAAATACAGATTGTAGGATTCCAAACTTTATTTTTTGACATTTATAGGACAATTGCAAATATATAGATTAGTTTTGCTTTATGTCTTTGCCAAGTTCTACAGAAGGGTTTTTTTTCTTTTTCTAGAAAGGACTGAAGTTTATAAATCATTAAGATTTGATTGTAAATTTTAATTAATGTAAGTTTTGATTATTTTATTTAAAGATAGAAAGAAAGCTCAAAAGAATGATTTGTTGATAGGAAAAAGATGAATCAAAAATAGCACAAGAAGTCCATTGTTACAAAATTAAAGGAACACAAGAACAAACAAGCATTGAACAGAGGCTAGCCTTCCAAACTACACACATATCAGTGATGGAGGTACCTCTAGAGGTGCCCATAGCAGAAGCCTAAAGGGATGCAAGAAAAATAATTCTATCCCATATTTTGCTAATTACACGTCATGCTTTCTAGCAAGGGACACAAATTTTCCTTACATTGCCTGAAAATTAAAGATAGGATCCCTAAAACTTACAAAGGCTTTAAACGCAGGCTTATGAGCAGTCATTTCGTATATACAGCATCCTGAAGAGTATTTTCAGCGTCATTAGTACACAGTCAGTACAAAGAGATATAATATGTCAGACTTTACTTACCCATGGACCAAATGTCTGACTTGGAACCATAAGGTATATCAGCAAGAAGTTCAGGGCACATGTAGCTAGGAGTCCCAACAACCTGAGTTAGTAAACATCAACATGCACCAAATGAAATACAGAAAGGTAAAACTTGAAGGAGAAAAAAGTGAAAAAAAGTGAAAAAAACAAGCTATACTGCAGCTTACCTAAGAAGACAAGCAGTCATGCCCTAGAGGGTGTACATTTTGCACTAACTTTTGTAACTTGATTTTTAAGGTACAATAGTTGATGCAATCAGTACACCTACTAATGCATGACTGCTTATCTTCTCAGATAAGCATTAGTGTAGCTCCCTAGGCCAAAATAAAAAATAAAAAAATTTACTTCTTCACATCACTTACAGAAGAAGCAAGATCATCAGAAGTCAACATCTTGGCCAGTCCAAAATCCCCTACAACAGCATTATTGATATGATCCATCAAAATTATATTCAGCTACAGAAGCTGGAATGAAATTTAGAAGAAACGAAACATTTTTTTCACTCACCAAGGCGAATATCTTGCTCTTTTGTAAGAAATATATTTGAACACTGTCGCAATATTTAGGAAAATGTTAGTAGAATATTAGTTCTGAGATATCAAAAGAAGCTATTAAAAACTCCATCAGTAAATCAATAGACACAAGCAACCTTAACATCACGGTGAAGAACATGATTCATGTGTAGGTAGTCAAGTGCCATTAGTAGTTGAACAAGCCACTTGCAAAGCTTCTGTACACAGTTCAAGAGTTAAGAATCAAATTCAAAGCATCAAAGGTAACTGATATCACAGTTGTATATTTTAAATAAACTATAGCAAGCACAGAGGAGGAAGATAGAATGCAATTGACCTAATAAGGAGAAAAAAATGCCAAACAAAGATAAATTAGATCAAGTGATTTAGATAGTAACCTCTTCAGAGAAGAGAACACCATTAGCTTTCTTTATAGCTCCTGCCCTGCAAACAGAAGCGCACAGAAGCTTGATGGTAAAATATAAATCACCTTTACAAAATGCCATGAATCTAACCACAAATTTAAATTCAGTGGGAAAAAAAAGTTACTTACATGTCTCCACCTTCACAATAACCTATGATTATGCAAACATAGCATCCCTGTAAGCAAAGGCACCAAAATTGTCAATACTAATACCAAAATAGTGTGCCAAATGTCACAAATAAATTGATTGGAAATAGGGTAAGCACGTGGACGACGACTTAGTGCTTATGAGGCAACCATGTGAAATATGATTTGTCAATATGATGTGACATCTCTCTAGAAAATTCTTATGCAATTTGGACATGTGTAGAATATGTAAATATCCTATAATATCTTAGAAGATCATGTAGAGTTCTAGAGTGTAATGCTCACCTTTTCTACCCATGAATCCTTATACTCCACAATAAAGGGATTCCTCATTCTGGAGATTAGCTCCATCTACAAAATATGAAATGTAAATAGTATGCTGGTAGTTAAAATGTTTGTCTACCCAAATAGTGTACTGACTTCTCTTGGCAGATAACATATAAGTTTTTAATTCAATAAATTGAATAAAGTAAAGAATTCCGACCTCCTGATGTGCAGACCTACGGGTCCTGTCAGTTTGTCGGGCAAGACGAATTTTCTTTAATACATACCTAATGAAAATAAAGTTAAATAAGTGAAATCAATCAACACAAAAAGTAGTTTACTAAGCAGCAGTTAACTTTTTTATCGACGATTATGTCAATATGTCAAATAAACTAGAGAAGAAACCAAAAAGAATATGCTAGTTTTACTAACTTTTTCTTTTCATGTTTATGCCTCACAAGAAGGGCAGCGCCAAAAGCCCCTTTGCCAACCTGCTCTAGCACTTCGTACTGCTCCATGTGTCAATCAACCACTCACATTTACTGGTATAGACAAAAACGTTTCATTGCTATCAAATATCCCGTTAAACAAATTATGATCACAACAAAAGAAAACAAAAAAATAAAAAATAAAAAAATACTGGAAGTGTGCTCATACAGCCATGAACAATTAGAGTTCATATATGCCATATATAGTTACCTACACAAGCATCCTTAAAGACATCAAATCAAAGAACAAAAACCCATTTTACACTACATTCTTCTTTAACTTACATAACCTCAACTAAAAGAAATGCAAGAATTAAACAAGATCAACTAAATTACATTTCAAACAGACAACAATGAGATTAATGACAGCATTAACATGTAACCTATAACTGCCAAATGTGGTGGAAATAAGTCTTGGCAGTTACTACCATAATCCTTAGTACTCCGTACATAACATCAAGTTGTGCATTTAAAAGCAGCTGTCAATTTCATTACCAACTGCCTCACTTTTAACATCTGGAGAAACTTAAAAACACTTTTTTTGTGATGATGTACAAAAATAGATATAATAAACACAAATTACAAAGGTATAGGACACATGAATATTTAATCTAAAATATTTATCATTAAACATGATGTGCATACTCTGGTTTTGTATTTGTCAAACGAGGACAAAGCATAAATAATAGAAGTGATTACTACATACCACAAATTACAAAGGTGAAACCTCAAAAAAAAGTCAAAAGAAATTCAGAGAGCAATACGCATCACAAATCAACTCTCTAAGCCAAAATTAAAGGGTTACGAGGTATCTGAAAGCCACAATTGACGAACGAAAGAACTAATTAAGCATAAAAGGCAGCAGCTCGAAGATCTCAGAGAATGTGAGGGTTCGGGTCAATGAAAAGGAGGTGAAAAGGCTGCGAAAGCTCTCAACCCACCGACAGAGGAATTGAAAGAAGACATCAAAAGTAAATTAAAGCTGTGAGCAAAGAGAGGAAAATCACCTGAGATAGATCACGAGGTGGAGCGAAGAGAGAGAAAGGGAGAAGTTATTTTTGGCATTTGCAGTTGGGGAGTTGGGAAGGGATCTTCTTCCACCATTGCTGTTGTAGTATTGTATAGAGAGAGAGAGAGAGTCTGTGTGTATATATATATATATATTTATATATGTAGTTGGATAGATAGATAGATAGAGAGAGAGTCATGAGCACAGTGTATGCAGTGAATAGAAGGAGACAAAATCTGGAGAGAGAGAGAGAGATTAGAATAATGTTTAAGCCTTTAAGGGGACAAGAGAAGTAAATATAATATTATGCGACCGCGACTTTTTTGACTGCGCTTCGATTTGGATTTTAATTTGGATTCTGGATAATAATATTATCTCTATTCTAAAAATAAAAAAAAATTAAATAACTTTTGACATAAATTTTTAGGATTTTTAAAAATTATTAAAAATTTATGATTTTTTAAAAAAATATTTTCGTTAATTATAGTTTATTTTTAAAAATCTAATTCATTTAAAATTAATTTAAAAAAATAATTAGGACACAAACATTTAGAAGCATAATTTGTGTATACTCTCTTTGTATGCAGTCACCCCTCCTGGGAACAATTGTGAAACAATCTACATTTACAACTCGCGGAGCATCTTTTCCATTAGTGAGAAGAGGGACTATTGTTCAAAGTGTTAGAATACGTAGCGGAAGTTGTTCTGTATATTTATTGAATGAATAATAGATTAAAAGAGAGGGGTATACATAATGCAGAAAACTTAAACCCTAATGGACTATAATCCAGCCCATGGGCTGGGCCTTTTATTATGTTAACATTCTCCCTCAAACTCAAAATGGTTGAGTCGACAACAACTTGATGTTGGAAACAAGATCACGAAAACGAGTTGGCGAATGAACTTTCGTGAAAATGTCAGTTGTTTGTTCAAGTGTGGAAACATATTGAAGATGAACTGTTCCACGAGAAATGTGTTGA
>JAUMHB010092347.1:0-10993 GCA_032359685.1 Pittosporum tobira
AATGATTATTAAGACTAGCATGTGGATTAACTGATGACCAAGTTTCACAGGTCATGAATATGAGATATTAAGTTAATTACATGGATACATGTTAAAGAACATTGTATTGGACCGACCCGCTATGAGAAAACTGTGAGGATTGTTATATATTTGTCATCAGTTATTCTCATCACAACTACTGAGTGTAGTCCTTTTACTTGAGCTTGCCATGGTTTCCTATATAAGGATTAATGTGCCTTGACATTATCAAATGTCAGCCTATGTCAGGTGACTAAAATGATATTGGTTGGGTATGTTATGAAACATACAGAGGAATGTGTGTAAATAAGATGGTATTTGTCCATCTCATATAACGAGAGAATGATATCTATAGGTCTCTCAATGAGTTGAGATTGTTAAATGCATAGCCATGCTCAAACGAGTTGAAGAGTCAATTGTTTGCTTAAATAGTCTAACTACGGTATTGGGAAATATGAGATTGAACCATATAAGGATGACAGTATTCTTGCTTTATGTTCAATCATGATATCTTGTGACAAAGGGATTACACTTGGATGATTGGTTCCAGTGCAAGTGGGAGATTGTTAGTGATATGCCCAAGGATCCAATCACAAATCATACTCTATTATTAGTTGTGGATAAGGTTGTGTTAGAAAAATCAACCTTCATTTAACTTAGGTAATTATAATGTCTTGCTAGAGGCCGCTTATAACTTGTGGGCCGAAAAGGAGTTTTGGGCCTACTGCTAATGTTAGGTGAACCTACAGGGTCTCACACTAAGCGAACTGGGCTTATAATATATTGGGCTAGACAGCTAGGGTTTCCTTGTTCTCTTGTATCTCTGATTAAAAGGGGTGGATTATAAAAGGAGGCACATACGCCTTTTTGTCTAACCTTATTTTTTACTGCGAGTTTGAGAGACTTAGAGAAAAGGAAACTGGAGAACTGCGCTAGCATGCACAAGGCTCGGGCTCAGTTCGTGTGTGTAGATACTAGTAGAGGTGTGGCGATTGACACGCTGATCCAGACGCAACTGTTCTTCTTATCCCCATCAAAATTCATTCAAGTATAATCGATCTTATATTTCGGTTTCAATATAAACATGGCTCTTGGGAATCGGATAAATTATTTTTAAATTTCGCATTGATTTTTGATCTGAAACCCAACAAAAATGATCTGATATAAACAATCTAGTAACACCAAAATTGAATAAGACATAAGCTGGGAGCGAGTTTACTAGTAAAGTACCTGTTACCACATCTTCAGCCTCTATTGCATCTTGTAAGGCCACATTGAATGTACGTGAGCGAGGCGGTAGGGGTGTAACACTAGCTCCAGACTAGACCGATCTTTCTCTAGGTTGATTACTTCCTCCAGACGTTGTCTGTTCTCTTTTAGGGTACTTAACAGAGATATGCCCTACTTCCCCACAATTGTAACATTTTCATCTATCCTGTCCGGGGCAATTATTTGCCATGTGCCCTGGTTGCCCACATATAAAGCATGCATTCTTACCCATCAAACAAGGTCTTTCCCCGTGTTTCTTTTCGTATTCCGGACACTCCTCAACTCTCTTCTTGTTGTTGAAGTTTCCCCCACTGTTTTCCTCCCCTACTCTTTTCTTTCCTGATATGTTACTCCCTCTGCTTTCACTGGGCACAACCAATTCGTTTTTCGATCCTCCTTCCCCCTATCTCTTCTTCTTGAAGCCCCCTTTCCCTGGTTCCGACTAACCTGTGCAGCATCCCCAGTTTCTCCTGCGATAGTAGCCCTCTCAACCACTTTCTCAAAATTATCCAAATCCAGCACTGCTACTCTACTTCGTATCCAAGGCTTTTAGCCCTATTCGAAGCGTTTAGCCTAGCTTTTTTCACTTTCCACTAGGAGTGGAACGAATCTTTCCAATTCATTAAATTTTGCAGCATACTGTGAGACTATCATATCTCCTTGTCTCAACTCCAGGAATTTCAACTCCATTCTGTCAGTCATCGTAGTTGGAACGAACCTTTCGAAGAACATCATTTTAAATATGTTCCAAGGTGTTGGGGAATTTGCTTTAGCCTTTTCAATTCTTTTGACTTCATGAGCCCCTCTGACTCCCAGGGCATCCTTCAATGACTCCTCCTCCCTCACCAATATTTCCTTCCTTTCCTTAGCCTCTGCTGTCTCCCACCAGAAATTCGCTTCCCCCGTTAGAAAGTGGGTTGTGAATTTTGTTTTCTGGTATGCACTAACTTGACAAATGTCAAATTTCTTCTCGATTTCTTTAACCCAATTCTGGGCCTCTGTAGGATCTTGTTTCCTCTCAAAGATTGAGGGTTGCAAGATGTTAAACTCTCTGTAAAGGGTCGCGAGAGTAACTGGAGGAGGTGTTGGTTCCTCTTGGGCTGGTCTGGCCACACTTTGTAGTATATCGCTGAGCACGTCTGCTAATTGAGTGATTGGATTTAGGGCCGCTTGATCCCTTTGAGTTTGAGAGGTGGATTCTTGCCCTTCAGATGCCATTCTGAAATACGACATAATTATTTAACACATACTCGCATACTTTAAACAAGAACACTAAACATAACATATATTATACATTCAAAAATTTATATCCTACAATCCATTTTTACAAACTTTAAACATGAACACTTAACATAGCATAAAAATATTTACAATAGTCAAAAATTGCTTCTTCTCCACCACTAGTCCTCTATGGAAGAATCCTACGAATCTTCCCTAGAGCTCCATCTTCGTGTCCCCGTATCTGATGATACTCCTCCCAAGCTATATATGCTTTATTCCGAAGCCGATTACGAGCCGGCTCCCCTACCATCGTCCTCGCAACATCGTCTACCCTCCCGGCCAAAGTTCGGATGGTCTGATGATAGTCATCAGCCATCCGGTGAAATGCATATTCCCATTCATTTTTTGCCGCAGTCAAGTCTTCTACCTTCCTCCTTTTCCTTTGTTCCCCCACCTCCCTATTGCGAAGGTCCCTCAAGGTCTCCTCCAATGCATCCTATAACCATTCCACATTCTCTTCAAATAATGGATCCACCATCACACCAAGACCCACCCTCATCACCGGTCCCATCATAATGGGGGCCGTGGGCGGAGTCCCCCTTAATTCCTCTTCCTCCTCCTCAATCTTTCATATTGGAAGACATATTGTGAGTAGAAATGTTTACCTATGGTTCCAAAATAAGAAGTCAACCACTCGGATCGTTCACCCTCTATAAAATATTTATAACACATCTTATTAGTTTACTTTACAATAAACATTGTTTTGTACAAAATGATTTTATGTGAAAAATTTTAATAACCTCCATCTCCATCTTGACCTCTTCCATATTTAAGAATATCCTTTATTCGAAGAGAATATATATATATATTCTCATATCGCTCAGGCACCCAATAAAGGGCTCTATTCCTACTTCGTCTCACTGCTATCATTCTCCTTGTTACATCATTAGAATTGGAGTTACTATTAAAAATATTTGCCTCAGGTGACTCTGGGTAGTGGAAGTGGACTTAGCGCGACTCGTTCGGGTATAAAACACATGGCTACAACGTTTTTGGAAAATTTTCGCTAGACTTGATTTATTTTAATCTCATAAGAAAATTTTCCATCTTTTAATTTTGAAAATCTTATTTTAATCCATTCATATCTATACTTATTGTCTAGTGTCATGATTTATAACTTTATTAATTTTGGGGGTTTTTGCGCTAACCATACCTCTGTTACCAATTGTGACGACCTCAATTTCCCCTCATGTCTCATATTAATGGAAATCGTGCGTCAACTGTCACCCTTCAGATGATCGAGGTTACTCGATCATCCCTCCCTCAGCATACTTATCCCAAAGTTTAATTACATCATACATTCAGTACGAAAATGTAAATTTATCTAATTATTACAATTATTCTCTGAAACTGAATAAATGTACAACCCAAAAGTCAGCTGCCCATCTGGTTAGACAAAAACACCCAAGATGTACTACTTTTCTTATGGTGCGTCTAAGCATGTGTTTCACTCCTCGTCCCTTAGTATAGGTCCTCACACGTTCTTAGCTGTGAAATGGGACATGAAATTTAAAAGAGTAAGCAATGGGGCCCAGCAAGTACAGTTTTAAAAATGTAAATGAGTATAATCAAACTTTCCAAAATAATTCATTTTAAAGCATAATCAACATTTACCGTAACATAGCATTAATAAAAGTGAGTATCCTTGACACTCATTGTTACCGTCATTTTTCCCGCTTAGTCTTAACACCAAGTCCGGACCAAATGGAGACCGTCAACTATTGTGCACAATGCAACGCATTGAATTACGTCTTGCGGCATAGGACCTGTTCCTATGGAACCCCAAAATTTTACCGGCTTCATCATCTCATTTGCAATACTCACCATTTTCGTTTAAAAACATTTCATATATGCACAAGTATTGAAAACTCATGCCATTCCTTTGTTTTTGGAAACGTGTCCATGAAACACTTTTATAAACAGTTAACATGCAACATAAAGGTCGGAAGTGTACTTGCCTCAAACCGATTAGCTTGAATATAAACAACTTTCCTTGTCTTCACTAGTCAGTTCCTAGCATCAACAATGGTTTAAAAACATCATTCCAAGGTTTCTAGACTCTTAAACCTTCCTTAACATTTAATCTCACTATTAGTCGATTTTGGCCTACTGCATCAGTAGCACTAATTGTCTAATAACTTTGGCTACAAAATAGTTATGACTGTGATTTTAGGTTATTCAGAAACTAGACTTCTAGATCTTCATTTTGACATAAAAAGGGTCAATTTTTGACTTCGTGTGAAAAAGTTATGACATTTTGAAGTTCAACATTTTCACCAGAAAATTACTTCAGCAGTGCCCTTGCAGCAACCTACTTCAAGAATTTTTATAAAATAGTAGGAAATTACGATTTGATTAATTCTTTTGTGAAAGTATGAATAACTTATCCCACTTTCCAAACAAAAGGTTTCATGATTTATGCTTCTGTAGGTTATTTTTGGCAGGTTGCCGAAGTTGTCTAAAATTAGGGTTTTTTTTTCTAGAAAATTCATTTTGCTTCTATATAGTTTTTCAAAAATCCGGAAAAAAATACCAAACGTTCATTTTTACTCAATTCATTATGGAAATAGCTTCTTATTTAAGTTATATTTCACCGTGAAAATTTTTCGTGCAAAAATCATTAACTAATTATTTTATATTGATTTTACGGTGAAAGTTGTCATTTCTGAGTTTTCTGGGCTATCCGGGAATCATGTATGCATGGTTCCTTTTTATCCCTAGCAACCCATATCTCAGCAAAACCACTTAACTCAACTCCATATTCTTGTTTAACCACTCTAGCATGATCATAAAGCCTAACATCACTCATATATACAAACCAAGCAACTACTTTCATCACAAACACCAACATGCTACTTCATCCTCCTTCATGCATATATACCTCTATCTACCACTATCTACATATGCTTGGTTACTAGATAACAGTTTAAATCCAACATGTATACATCTCATATCAACTAGAAATCAAGGGTCTTGCAAGAAAAATCTAAGTCAAGTCTAAAAATAATACCTTTCTTGCAAGCAACAAGTGCAAAATGGTTAGCCCTCTTTGTCTCCACCCGAGTTCTCTTCCTCTCTCTTGAGCCTCTATCTGAGGCTTTCACTAGTAAGTTTTTGTGGTCTCTTTAAGCTCTTGTGGTGGTAAGTAAGCTTATATGCTTGGTTAGTTAAGGAAAATTGCAAGTATTTTGGGTTTTCTTACTCTTGCTCTTACTATTTCTCTTTCTCTCTCTAACTCTTTCTTGTTCTCTTTAAGGAAATGAAGCAAATGAACTTGGTTCTCCTCTCCTTGGAAATTTTGGCAGCTCTATGGGTGGGGAGATGAGATATTTCTTTGCTTCTTTCTAGGCACCACAAGACCTTGACATATGGCTCCACAAAGTCCCAACACCTCAAAACTTCATGGAGAAGCTTTGCTTCTTTCTCCCACAAGTCCACACACACACTTACACCTTAGTCAACACACAATTCAGCCCTCCCCCTCATCATGGGCAAAATCGTCCTTGGGCTGGGCCCAAGGTTCATGTTTTGCTTTCCCATGCCAAAGCTTAGCCCAAAACAAGTTACTTTCTTTTGAGCCCAACTTGCACCTTTTATTTCTTTGTTATTTGGGTTAAGCTTGGCATACTTAATCCATTATTGACTTAATTTTATAATACAATAATCTTGGCCCAAACATGGCAAGACCATTAGGGCTAGGGTTTACCCCACGACTTGTCCCAAAACGGTTTGCCAAAATGTTTTCCAAACTAAGCATTTTTTGCCAAACCGAAATAAATCGTATAAATTATTATTAAAATTATATTTTTTACAAGGCCTCATCATATACAATTTTAAGGTTTCCATTTTGTCTAAAAAAATTATACGCTTACAAAAATCTTGGTTCTCACATGCACTGAATCCCTATCACTGCTATTGCAAGAATCACTTTTTTTTTTTTCTTTTCCTCTGGCTACTAAATGTTTTAGTTCGCCAGGTTGTCTCTTGCCTATCCATCCCTAGAACAAAACAGGGATAAGGTTTGAATGGGTAAAAACCTGTAGGCAAAAACCAAGGGCTGCCAAATCTAGTTTTCCATGTGTCCCAATTACTTCTTGCTAAGTCCTCCGTTGATGGGTAAAATTTTATTTACTTTATTAATATTATTATATTATTATTTAATATTTAAATAAAATATATTAATATTATATTCTACAACTATGTTTTTGCATGCTCCGAATTCAACCGTACTGTTCATTTTTCCCATTCAAGACTCCGATTTTTAATTTCACTAATTTCCTCTCCAATGTTTAATATTTTCTTTTCTTTTCCTTATTTCTTGTTTACACAAGTATGTATATTTTATATCATCCTTAAAACTTAATTTTTAAAATTTATTATTATTATTATTATTATTATTATTATTTAATTATTTAATTATTTTTTAAAAATATGTATTGTCACATTCATGCAATAAAAACTTTTGACTTGGGCTACTTGAACAATTTTTCCAAATCTTCTTGAAATTTGGGTCATCATTGTAAAGTTATTTAAGAGTCTCAAAGCCTAAGACCTTAACTTGAATTGTGGACAAAAAGAAATGTTTATGACTCAAGGCATCCACCACTTTGTTGAGAACTCTATATTTATGCTTGATAACAAAAGTAAAAGCTTGAAGGTATTCTACCTATTTGGCAAGTTATTGAGTTTATGTTACCTGTTAATATACTTCAAAGCTTCATGATTAGAAAAGAATAAACTCTTTGAATAGGAGTTAGTGTTGCCAATGATCCAAACCTCGGACAATTGCATAAATCTCATTATCACAAGTGGAATAGAACACGCGAGAATGATTAAGCTTCTCACTGAAAAATACAATAGGCTTACCTTATTAACTAAGAACTGTACCAATTCCCACATTGGAAGCATATATGACAATCAAACCTTGACAAAATCTACAAGTACAGGTATAGGAGCGGTGGTTACCTTTTTCTTAAGCAGTTCAAAACTCGTTTGGTCCTTGTCGGTCCATTTGAATCTATCTCCTTTTAAACACTCGGTAATTGGAGCAATGTTATTACTAAAAAATTTATGAAATGCCGATAAAGTGATGTTAACGCATGGAAACTTCGAATGTCATGAATAGATGAAGGAGTGGACTAATTTATAATTGTTTCCACCTTGGATCCATTTTAAAGCCATCCGCAAACACAACATAATCAAGGAAAACAATTCTATTGCTGAAGAAATGACATTTCTTTAGGTTTGCATCCAACGTTTGGTCTCTTAACACCTAAAATATCTTATAAAGATATTTCAAGTGCTCATATTTACTATTACTATATATGAGAATGTCATCAAAATAGATGAAAATAAAGCTACTAATAAATGACTTGAATTTATGATTCATGAGACTTATAAAAGTGCTAACCGTATTAGACAAGCCAAATGGCATAACCGTTCATTCATATAAACCATCCCTTGTCTTGAATGCCATTTTTCATTCATCTCCACGTCTCATTCTAATTTGATGATAACCACTTTGAAGATCAGTCTTTGAAAATATCATAGCATCATGTAGTTGATCTAAAAGTTCTTCTAGACAAGGAATGGAAAAGCGATACTTGATAGTGATCTTATTTATAGCTCTACTATCGATGTACATACACTAAGAACCATCCATTTTAGGTACAAGAAGGGCCGGGATAGCACATGGACTCATGCTTTCTTTGAGGATTCCTTTATCTAAAAGTTCATCCATTTACCTTTGTAGTTCATCATTTTTTTTTGGACTCATTTGATAGGCTACCTCATTAGAATAGAGGCTCCTGGGATAAAATTAATATGATGTTGAATGTCCCTAGAAGGAGGAAGGACGGGCAGAATTTCCACAGGTACTATATCTTCAAATTATTGGATAAGAGGTTCAACTTCAATGGGGATATCAAAAAAAAATCATTTTCCTCCAATACCGTAAGACCATAAACTTACTTAGACTCTTTCATGGCTTTATAAATTTCAGAGTTAGAGAATAAATAATGTCTCTCATCATTTGATGGTTTATGAAAACTCTTCATCTTGGAAGGACTCAAAGTAATTTTAACTCCATCCTTCTTGAAAGTATAAATATTCTTGAAACCATCAAGCTTAGTTTTTCTATCAAATTGTTAAGGTCTCCTAAGTAACAAGTGACGAGCATCCTTAGGTACATCATCACACCATAACTCATCGTTATATTTCTTGCCAATAGAAAATTGAATAAGCTATCATTTATCTATCTTTACCTCATTTTCTTTGCTAAGCCAAGAAAGTTTGTAAGGTTGAGGGTGTTTTTCTAACTTAAGCTGAAATTTCTCCACCATTGTCGTAAACACCACGTTCTCACAACTTCCACCATCAATGATAACATCACACACCTTTCCATGAGAAATATACCTTGTATGGAAAATATTGTTGCGAAGTCATATCTCATCATGAATTGGAGTTGAACTCAAGATATGGTAAATGACTAAGGACTCTCCTTGATCTTCATAGACAACTTTTTCTTTTGAATTTTCTGTGTTGCTAGATGAATCCATTTTGTGCTTTTCTTCATGATTTTCTTTAACCAATGAGACAACTTTATGTTTAAGACAATCAGAAGCAATGTGACCAAATCTATAGCACTTGAAGCATGTACGAGAATTAAAAGAGCAAGGACGGCTTGTAATTGGACTATTTTTTTTTTATCTTGGAATGAGGCTGCGTAGCGACTGATTTAGACGTGAAAATTAAAGGAGTTTCCTTGTTGAGATATCTTTCTTTAGTCCACGCACGAAAATTTTTACTACGTTCCCCCTTGAGTCACTTTTCATCCTTGAAAGCAAGCTGAATAACATCATTGTAAGTCCAATAAGGTTGTAATTGCACAATATTGTTGATTTTAGAGCGAAAACCACTAAGGTAGTGGGCAACTGTTTGCTCATCCGGTTCATAAATACCATAATACATCATAAGATGATTGAATTCAACTGCATATTCCTTAACAGATAGTTGTTCTTGTTTAAAATTATAGAACTTGAGAAAATAATCTTGACAGTAGTTTTTTAGCAAGTATTTTCCCTTTAATTTCTTCTTCGTCTTTTCCTATGTGTCAATTTGATTTCTCCAATCACCCTCTCTTCGCTTCTTTAGGTGCTTCCACCAAATTGAAGCATGTTTCTTTAATTTGATGGCAACCAATTTCATCTTGCAATCATCCAGTACATCCTTGCAATTAAAAAATCTTTCTACAATGTGGAGCCAATCAAAAAAATCTTGGGGATGCATTTTATCTTCAAATTCTGGAATATCCACCTTCACCGAAGAAGGTCCTTGCTGAAAATTTGGAGGTCTTCGAGCCAGAGTCAAGGGGAATCTTCATGGCTAGTCCTTCAACTTAGAGGACAGTAAAATGGATTTTCTTGGTCATCTTTAGAAGAATTGTTGTCGAGATAATAATGCTCAACATCACATTCTAGAGGTTCTATGCATTGCAAATGCTCTTGGAGTTGTTGTACTTGTCTTCATAATTCATCCATCTTAGCATCTCTAAGGTCTCTTTTATGTCTTAGATTTTCAGGTAGATTTGATCCGCAACCTCAACCACGATGACCAATCATGCAAATAACCTTAGCTTTAATACTAATCTTGATGCCGGAAATAGGAGAATTTAGGGGGAAATACAAGTAAGACAATTACTACACTCAAAACTCTGAGGAATCCACCAAGTGAAATGAACTAGGGCAAGAAAAATTCCTTCTTCTCAATCTCTCTATTATGAATAAACTTCAAATTGTCTACCACTCAACATCTAATACATGGTTTAAATAGGGTCACTAGGAACATCCCTCCAGCCTTAGGAATAATCTAAACTCGTAAGTTTCTAAACAACCATTTTACTAATAAGTAAACAATGACTATAATGGCCTAATTTTTGGGACTCCAAATTACCTTTAAATGCACTAAGAAATATACTGAAATAGTCCAAATAGTCAGTGTTAAATTGAAGTTGCCAATCCCAAAATATCAATTCCCATACTTAGTTTACAGTCTATACATGGTAGAGTACAGTCATAACCTTTTTTAGGAAATAGCAAATTGGGTTCCTTTTCTTGTTTGAAAATAAACCTCTAGATCATTCCAAACATGTAGGGCACAAATTCTAATTCCCTTTAGATACTTCCAGTTTATTCTTCAAATTTCATGCACAGTTTCTGTCCATTCAACTATTAATCTACTTTCATTAATTCTAGTGGGCTTTTTAGACCACTCTATCAACAATATAAGTTATTTTTAAAAATCAATTACCTTAAAATTGGTTATTTTTATTAATTTTTAAAAAATTATAGGCCCCTTGCTCTTTTCTCTCTATCTGATTCCATCCTATCCATTCTGCAGCAATAACCACCTTCGAGATCGTAGTTGA
>JAUMHB010092358.1:3330-30506 GCA_032359685.1 Pittosporum tobira
TATTATAGTTTATATGAAAATATAGACAACAAACATAATATAAGAATAATTCATATATTAATTAAATAATATAAAAACAAAATTATTTTTATATGACTTGAGATTTAGGAAATACATATGAGGTTTTATATAGGCATATTTAACTTATGAACCAATATAAGGTAGCTTACGGGCCAAGTAACACAATCTAATTTTATATTGATACTATATAAGACTTTTAACAACTTCTAATCTATAATTGCTTTCATCATTCTTTAGTCTATTTTCTTCTTGTGGGGGTATATTGGAATATGAATATATAGATTCCGCTCGACGATTCTACTTTTCTCCTCGTATTCTATAAGCATCTAAATCAATTTTTGATGGAAAAAAGGCATATAATTCTTTATAAAAGGGTATAAGTATCGATCTAAGAGTATTTAAATATGAATAATGTTCTTGATCTCAAATGAATCTATCCTAAAAGATGACGAGAAGAATCATAATGTTAATCTTGTTATTTTGTGTTCGTTTTATAATTTTACGAAATACGAGTTGAGTCTAATTATGAGTCAAAGAATTAAAAATTTGAGTAAGGAGATAGATTTACGGGTTGACAACTATACATGTGTATATAACATGGATGTAGCTAAATTAGAAAAAATTAGGGTGCCCTGGACTGCATAATGGATTTAAAAGATTATGTAATTGCAGAACTAAGCTTGAACTAATCTTGAACGTTATGAAAAAAAAAATTGAATTTTAAAAGCTTCTTGGAATTGAAGGAAATTAAGTGAGCAGAAGGTATGGACATCTCCAAAGCGAGAATGAATGATTATTTATAAATGGCAACATAAAGGAAATTAGGAAAAAAGCGTGTGATGAGAGAGGGGGGTGAAGGTATGGACTTGTTCATATATATATATATATATATATATAATCTAATTGCCTAATTCAATCCATCTGTATGCTTTCAGACTATATCATGGATTTAAAAAGAGAAGACACTTGAAAGTGGATTTCATGCTACCAGAGACCCCATTTAATAGATCTCTTGATAAGAAAATCACTATGAGCACATTGCTTAATTTATTTCCTGATTTTTTTATTTTTTTTATTTTTTATTTTTTATTTTTTTTTGCTTTTGTTTCATAATTTTGATAACCACCCTGATTTGTTTGTTTCATGATTTTTGGAGCGGTGATTTCTCTGTTTCACAGTGTGTTTGGAGCTTCAAACATGTTTCAATAATAAATTAATTTTGATACTACGTCAAAATCAGATATAACATAAATAGAGATATTACACTTCATTTTATTAGCTCAGTTTACTCTAAAATAATTATGCTCCAAACATTATGAAAATTGAGGAGCATTTATTATTTTTGAGCTGAAAAAAAGGAAAATAAGCATTTGCTTTAGAGGGAGTCTACTGAAATATTAAAAAAAAAATAAATAAATAAATAAAGCCAAAAAAGAAAAGAGTCTTAGGTTTGAAGTGCAATGCAATGGGCTTGCATGTAGAGCATGAGATGAATATTCTTTAAAGAAGTATCAGACCCATTTGTTTCTTTATCTTATCCTACGGTACTAGGGTAGGCTAGGTTTTGGTCTGAATGGCCCATTTAGAAAGTGGACCTGACACCGTTAGCTATGGGCTCTTTTGACCCACTAGTTTGGAACTCTTTAAATTTATGGCCACGGCCTACGTTGTGATAAGTGAAAGCTTTGATCTCCCGATTTTTCTTTTAGCTATGGGCTCTTAAAATTATTTCTTAAGGCCCTCTTTCATTTCCTCATCCATTCTATTTTGTAAATTTAAAAATATTCACTTTCTATCTCATTTTTGTAACCAAGATATAATATCATTTTGTAAATGCATATAAAAAAAAAAAAAAGAGAACAAAATAATATAATTCATTTTCTTAATTTTTGAGATTTTATTGAATTTGACATTTCTCTACAAATGACCTAATTAAAAGAAGACGCATTTTCATTATTATTTTATTTTGAAACATTTCCAATATATTATATTTGTTTTTTTTGACTGGAGTTCCATTATAATTTGATGGACCTGATGTCTATGTGAAACGAATTTCCATTGTTTTGTTTCTGGCACCGAATATTTTTAAAATAAAAATAATAAAAAAAGCAGAGGAGATTCAAATGGGCCGTAAACGGGATGTGGTCTAGCCTCCTCACCGACAGTTTGGACTACAGTAGACAAAGAGGTAGGCCCCATAATATGCGGGCTAGCGGTACATCTGGCCTACCAAATATCAGAAGGATCCACAAGCTTTTCCTATTTTAAAGCAAAGGTCCATTGCTCGTCTCATCACACATAAAGTGGTAAATATTTATTTTGTCATACCCTCCCATTCATTTTACATTATTTCCTTTATTTAGAAATAATTATTTGATTTTTTTACAAGCCAGTGAAAAATTGAACTATTTTAAGTTTAAAATCAATATTTACTATATCAATTAAAATATCATACATATTCATTTTTAGTTTGAATGAATATACATATACTGTTTAAAATTAATAAGGGTGTGGACACTGTTAGCTGGTGGATGCTTATTTCCATTTTTTCTGTTTGGAATAAAGTATAAATTGGCAAATTCTTATTGTATTCTGTATTTCAATTGTTAATTCAATCTATCAAATTGCTAACTTTAGCACAATTAATTTTCTCTCAAGTGCCCCACTAGTTTGGTTGGTGTACCTTCCTTGATTGATCATCATTTATTTAAAAGGAAAAATTATTTACTCATAAAGTTTTACTTTAATTTCCTTTCTTTTTTTTTTTTTTTTTTTTTTTATTTTGTCAGTATTTTAGTTAAGAGTTAAAAGCCCACAACTTATTCCATCAACATTTATTGTCACTTTTTATTTAAAGCAAACGCAATGCCTTATCTCTAACACCTATATGTTGTCAGATAATTATGACATGATGACAAGTAAAATTAGGTGCTGATTAGTTTCCAAGTAATATGTTTGGTGAAAATATAAATCTCGTGAGGATAATATAAGTGGAAATGATATTGATTATGTTTCGTTTTATTTTATTTTTTTTAATTATAAATATGATCATCGTATTATGTAATTGAATTATTCATATAATTGACGTTACAGCGTACTGTATTAGTATGTCTTACTCGCTAATTCAAAAAAATATATAACTAAAATAATTTCCGAAAACAAAGTATGAGAAACATATTACGAATATAAAAATAAAATAAAACTAAACCAATAAAATAATAAAATAATTTCATGCATTATATCTTACATGTAAAATTCTCGATGATTCAATATTAACTATTGAACTAAAATTATGCTTATATATTGTAAAAAACATAATTATAATTATAATTGATATGATATTTTTATTTTAAATTATTTTTATGTATTATATTACATCCATATTTTTACTGAATTAAAACCCAAATTGAGATATACTGGATAAAAAGACGTGGGTATCATTAGCTTTCGATAGGAGGACATGTTTAAGTTACATATAGTGTCCAAACAGAAAAATCAATATTCTTCTACTGGACCAAATCCGAACCAAATCCGATTAGATAAATTTTCCTAGATTCTCAGAGCAGGACAAACCAAAAAACATTTTAATAGTCAACACTGTTTAACTCTTCTGTCCCAAATTCGTTGTCACTTTATTGTTAAGAAGAATCTCCCACTCTCCATTTTTCATCCCAAATGCATATTTTTCTGATTTCGTTATGAGTAATTTTATTTTATTTTATAAATTATATTTAAAGTTTTTGTTCCTTTTTTAATATTTTAAATGTGTAAATTTGTCTACTAAATTTTATTTATTTTTTTATATCAATTTACGTCCTCTCGAAAAATATATTCAAATTTTTAACATTATATTATTACATGTGCGTCTCAAGTGTTTTGTAAATAAGAGCAAAATTTTTTGAAAAATATTTTTAAGTAGTTAATATTGAAATTAGAATTCTCAAAAGTCATGCATATTAAAAATAAAAAAAAAAAAAGTTCAGATTTTTTACTTTAACAAATTAAAAATATATTTAAGACAAAATTATGTGCTTACCCACCAAGTAATAAGATTTAAGTGTAAGTAATGTATTTTTGAATAATGACATTCAGGTGGAGGTCAAACGAATTAAGATGCCAAATTAAGATAGATGATAGAGAGTTATCTAAGCAGATAGACGAGACGTAATCAAACATAAAAATTAAAACATTAAGTAAAAATTTATTTTATCAGTAACTGTTTTTTAGATTGTTTAGTTGGTGCTAGTGGATTTTGGTGGGGTCTTGCATACGTTTTTAGTTAACTTGCACCATTTATAATTATTCATATTAAAATAAAATATTTTTTTGCTAAATTTAAACTTTATAATTTCAGAAAATTATTAAATCTAAATTAATAGTATATAGTTTTGGATAGAGAGAATAATTTTTAATATGTTTTTATCTTTTTTTTTTTTTTTTATTTCCCTTTCGGTGTTTAATAATTCATTTATAATTCAATTAATCTCGGATCGAATTTCTGTCATACGGAGAGTTCTTCTAATCTCAATTGAGGTTTGAATTATCAAACTCATAAAAAAAGAATTTTTCTCACATCTAAACACAAAATTCGAATTCAAAATCTTATACACACGACCGAATTCCTTTAATTCAATTCTAACGTTTATTGATATTTTTAATATGTTTCTCACACTCAAAAGTAAAATAAAAAGTGAAACGGATAGGGTGTGACTTTTGTTTACCATTGTATACTTCGATCGATCGTCATTAGGAATAGTCTACACTGTTTGACTCTTCTGTCCCAAATTCGTAGTCACTTTTGTCAAAGAATCTCTCTCTCTCTCCAGGTACATTATACATATATACTGTGTATCTATCTATCTCGTGTTTAAATTTTGAAGTTTGAATTCCGCTTTTAAATGTCGCTTTTGCTTTCTTTGTAATTCATTTGCCGCTCGCCTTTCTCTCTCTACATCTCTTTCCTCTGTAGATTTCATAGACAATATAGATATATTTTATATAATATAATAATCAGCACCAACTGAAAGCTACAGTGTTGGGTCTGTTTTGCATACAATGTATACCTTCAAATGCTTGCAGTGATTCCTTCACTCCTCCTCTCTCTATAAGTCAGCCGGAGATCCGGTCTTCTGATTTCGCCGGAGAAGTTTCCGATTTAGGTATTTTTCCATCACTTCTCCTTGTGGATTGTTTC
Source organism: Pittosporum tobira (assembly GCA_032359685.1). Lineage (NCBI taxonomy): Eukaryota > Viridiplantae > Streptophyta > Magnoliopsida > Apiales > Pittosporaceae > Pittosporum > Pittosporum tobira. Next base: position 8,546 of record JAUMHB010092358.1, read on the forward strand.
CTTAATTTGTTTTATTCTATGTTATTTTGGTGGTGTATCTACTTGTGCTGTGGCTAATTTGTCTCGGGCTTAACTTTATAGATTGCAATTTGGATGTATATAGGTTTATAGGTTTGTCATATACAGACTGCTTTAGTTTTCTCTAGACTGATTTGACCTCTTTTAGGAATCATTGTTAAACCTTAGAAACGTAGTTGTAATGGCATGATAGTACGTAATTAGTGATTGCAAGTTGGAACTTCATGTCGCTTTAGTTTAAAAAATTAGAAATGTATATTTAATTTTGGAATTGACTAAAAACAAAAAAGTATTTTGGAATGGATGAAGTAATATTTGGGTTTGCATTTGAGTGCTTCTTTGGTAGGAGCGTTTTAAACTCACCAAACCATGATTTGCAACTTAAATTCAACTTTAAGTTTTTGTTAAAATTGGATTTAAGCTGCAAACTCAGTTTTTGAACTTAGATTTAGTCTACCAAACATGATCTGAGTCCTCTTACTTGTGGTTAGAACTTGGGAAAATGCGGAGTAAAAGAAATGAAAAACAAAAAGAGGTGAAATTTAAGGAGTTGTAGGTTCCGATAGGGCTACCATGGGACAGTAATCCTATTCTACTTGATATTAGTTTTGTATCTTTTATCTTTTTATTTGATTTTCCTTTACCTGGAATTTTTTTTCAAGTTTGAACTATTTGGAGGAATAAGCATAATAAAGTCTAGGAAGTAAAATGGATGTTTTGCATTTTTTGGACTGTTCGAGTTGTTACTTCATATTATCTTATAAAACAATAGCAAAAGAGTTTAATACTTAGCTATATTTCAAAGTTGATCAGTTTAGCCATCTCAGCCCAGATAGGTTGGATGCATTAACAGCGGGTTGAGGGCTCCTTCTGCTTCCCCTTCTTCAAGCTCTGATTAATTTTTTTCAGAGAGCCACAGCTCACTTCTACGTTTCCAATTTGCGAAATCCATTCACAGTCATGGAAAAAACGGGGATAATTCCTTTTCTCGGAGTCTTGCTACAAGGAGCCTAATAGGGGCTTCTATTCCATCAATTTTCCAGATTATTGATACGTGGGTAACCACTTCGCCTCGTAATCATTAACTGGTTCGTTTGGTGCTCGCTCTACCATTACCATTGGCCGGAACAACCCACGTGTCTGCATCTTTGTTAACCTTCGTTAGGTGGTTGATTGGGCCATCCAATCCTGAGGTTTTTTCTTGATCACCCCCACTTTGGAGGGATACAACATAAAAGTACAACTAAATTTTACAATAAACATCAATAATCTCTAAAATGCACTGACAAATGAACAACTAGCCCCCCAACAAAGGGGAAAAAAGTCCCAAAATAAAAGGGAAATAAACCTCAATTCAGATAAGGGAGAAATATGACACATGCTTTCGGTGATAATCGAACCTGTGACCTCTGTCGCAGGGCCTCAGGCTTGAGATTTTAAAAGTATGTTCGTATCATCCGTTACAGTTAATGTCTTTGCTGTGAAGTGTTTTAGATTTTGTCATTTTGTAGAATTCATGGCCTGATTTGTTTCTTGTCTTTGATACTAATGTATTTTCAGCGATATTGGTAAAATTTCTGTTATGGATACTTGATTGGACTGAAACTACATTGAGGACATAAGACAGGGGACTTCTAATATTCATATAATCATGTTAAAAAAGACAGGAACTTGGAAGCCAAAAGTTTATCAGATGGAAAATTATGAAATACTGGAGCAGATTGGGAGGGGGTCCTTTGCTTCTGCTCTACTTGTGAGGCATAAGCATGAAAAGAAAAAGTGAGATTCCTCTCTCTCTCTATCTATATATATATTGTTTGTACTTTGTATGGTAGCTTGTAGTTTTGGGTTATATTGTTCATGAGAACTGTACCTGATGCTTACTACTTTTGGCTGCTGATTATTATTATACTTGTTCTATAAGGTATGTACTGAAGAAAATTCGCCTTGCTCGCCAGACTTTGAGGACTCGCAGATCTGCCATCCAGGAGGTCAGTGTTCTTCTTCTTTTCAACTTTTTTAATATTTTATTTTATTTATGAATTTTTTTAATTTTTTTTAATTTTTTTTTTTTTTTTTTTTTTTTGTATGTGGGTGTGTTTATGTAATTATTTATGTTTATACATTTCATTAAAACCAAAACATCATACTCTTAAGCATCTACACGACTACACCTCATTTTAAACAGATAACTATAAAAGTGCTTGCTTAGTCAGGATGATCCTAGAAGGTAATTGCTCCACCTTATTTGAATATGTTTTTAATGAGATCTATACAAGGAAATAGCTTCCATGCGTCAAAGCACCAAACATAAAACCTTCATGTATCTTGCGTGCTGCTATTTGGGAAACAAGTTGTAAATTGTCATATTGAAGTCTTTGATACTGAACTTGTAGGTATTTAGATGTTAGACCTAGAGGTTTTGATAGTCACTGGATGTGTATAAAGCTGGTCTTTAGTTATCTCTTAACGAAACACAGTTCCATATTCTTTTGGTGTTGTCTCGTTGCTTATTTTATTTTATTTTATCTTCAAGTTTGGCCCCAAGATAGGGATTGGAACCTAACAAATAAGATTGCTGATGCTTTACAGTTTACTAGTGTAACGGGCACACGCATGCGTGTGCAATATTCTTCAATTATCAAATAAATTTAAAATTTAAAATATAAAAAATTGAGCGTAGATGAAACTCACTTTTCCTATCTCATGTGATGTAGCAATCTGGCAAATCTCATGTGGTGTAACAATCCTGCACCATAAATTCAAAACTTAAGACATCTATAATATAAAAAATCCTTGGAACACAAAAATTAACTGGCAATAGAGGTAGTAGAAAAAAGATGCTCTTGGGAGAGGATGAAATCATTAAGGAGAGTAAGTAGGAGGCTGATAGGAGAGAATGTAGAGAATTAGAAGAAGGAGATGTGAGTTGTTAAACTACGTAGGAGTTTTTTTTTTCGTTTCACTAATGTTCGCTTGCAGCAGTTAGTTTAGAGTAATGTGATTAGTTTGCAGAGTCATGATAAGTTTAAAAATTTTGAAAATTAATAACGGTAAAGTGAGGACACCAACTTTTTGCGGAGGAATTCTAATTCCTCCTGCTTTATAATGTGGATGTATAAAGAGCTATTATCCAGCTTATAGTGCATAATATTGATTGTAAGATGCTGCCTTTGTCCTTCTGTGCAGATGGAACTTATTTCAAAAGTGCAAAATCCATATATTGTAGAGTACAAAGATTCCTGGGTAGAAAAGGTTAGTAGATATTCTTCTGTGGAAAGGTCACTCACATCTCTTGAAAAATTAGTGAGGGGATCCACCATATTTACATGTTAAGTAATACATTTTAGAGAAAGTTAAAGTTGTACTATTCACTCCCACTAAATATCTATTGGTAACTTTGTTATCTTTATGGGACATCTCAAAAGGGAAATTTTGTCATATAAAATTGGGACGCTGGAGTAATAGAATAAATATTTTATGTGGCCACCTTTATATTTTGAGATGTCCAATTTTATGTGGGCAACTTTCAAAATCAATTTTTTTTTTTGGGGTTGGAAGAAAACCTAATATTATTATAATGTAAACCTAATATTATTATAATGTAAACCTAATATTATTATAATGTAAAATGATAAAGAAAAGCTTGCAGGCGTAACCATACAGTATTAAAGGAAACGATAATTGTGGAATATGTGTAAACTTTTCCTAGCTTAAACCATGTAGCCATTCAAGTGGCCACATAAAGTTGTTAAGGAAGTTGTATGACTATCTAGCTTATTGTTATTGTGCCCCTGACAACATCATTTCATCATATTCAGGGTTGCTATGTTTGCATTGTTATAGCGTACTGTGAAGGAGGAGACATGTAAGTTTTTTTAATTTTTGTTCATTCATTTGTTTTAATTGCATTGTTGTCTTCTTTCTATTTGTATAACCCCTGCATGTTGTAACATCTTTGTTCATTTAGGGCGGAAGCTATTAAGCGAGCAAATGGTGTTCATTTCGCTGAAGAGGTTGTTATATGGGTGCTTAATTGTGCTCAATTTGTATTCTCTTTCCTATTTTTTAATTAAATATTTTTTTTACTAGAGTCACCTATTTACTCCAAGTCAATCGCTTTTCATAAAAAAATCTTGAACAATGTGCAGAAACTTTGTAAGTGGCTTGTTCAACTTCTAATGGCGCTTGACTACTTGCACAAAAACCATATTCTTCATCGGGATGTCAAGGTAACTGAAATCTCTTTGTAAATGGTGAAGATTTGAGTGAACTCTTATCTGTATGGTTTTATACAAGTGTTGTTTTGCTGATTCTGTTTCCAACTTGCTTCAGTGTTCAAATATTTTTCTGAAGAAAAATCAAGATATACGCCTAGGTAAACGAGAAATTGTCATATAGCTGCTATTCTGAATGCCTTCATGTATCCCCTTATTGTCTCAATTTCCAATTTCCTGTATGCTACAATCCAAGTTATTTTGTTTTTTAAATTTTATTTGCAGGTGATTTTGGTCTTGCTAAGATGTTGACTTCTGATGACCTTGCATGCTCTGTGAGTATCATGGCTATATTTATGCCTTTATATAAAGCTAGGTTTATGCCTTTGTCTTGCATATTTCTCTTTCTACAAATCCACTTACTCATGTTTACCCTGCATGTAGGTTGTGGGAACTCCTAGTTATATGTGTCCAGAGCTTCTTGCTGATATACCGTATGGTTCAAAGTCTGATATCTGGTCTTTAGGTAAATCTCACAATTGAGACTATATTTTCATTCATTTTTCACTTTGTATTTATTGTTTTTATGGATAATTGTTGTCCAGGATGTTGTCTTTATGAAATGGCTGCCCATAAGCCTGCATTTAAAGCTTTTGTAAGTTACTTATTTTCTTTTTGAACTTATTACTTAATTCGCTATTTTCTCAGTTGCATATATTTATTTGCCCCTTTCATGGATAGGATATGCAAGCTTTGATCAACAAGATAAATAAGTCCATAGTGGCTCCACTTCCGGTCATGTATTCCGGTGCATTGTAAGCCTCTTGCCTTCAAACCCACTACAACCTGCAGTGTCGGTGAAGTTATTTTTCAATATCTATGTTTTCCCGTTGCCAAAAAGTCTTTATACTGATCGGTTTCCTGAATTTTTACTTCTTCCAGTCGTGGTCTTGTTAAAAGCATGCTGCGGAAAAACCCTGAACTTAGACCGAGTGTATGTTTTGTGCTTGTTCTTTCTATTTTCTACATGCGTACATCCAGGATATTAATATCAAAGAATGTTTAAATATTTTTTCATTTTTCTTCTTCACTTTTGAAGCCTTTTTTCTTTTTCGTTTTGTGCAGGCTGCTGACTTGCTCAGGCTTCCACATCTGCAGCCTTATGTCTTTAATATTCATTTAAATTCTAGCAGTCCTAGAAGGCATACTTTCCCAGCCCAATGGTCTCCCAGCAAGTACGTAAAGCAAATAAGATTTCTCGAGCCCGAGGCTGTTACTGTGATCTCCGACAGAGAGAAAAGGCGATCATTTGGCAATGATAGGACCTTGAATCCTAGTGTCTCTGAAGCTGAGCTGGATTCTGTGTGTTCTTCTGAAAGAGCACATAATATTCGAAGATTCAACGGAAAACTATCTATTGGTAGTATTGGCGAAGATATTGTTATCGATAAGACAGTTGCCACAAAGTTGTCTACTGCTGTCAAATCCCCAAAGTTGATACCTGCCAAAGCTTCAACTCCAAGGAGACGGGCAACTCCAAAGATATCCAACACTGGGTCAGATTGTAATATGGCAACTCCAAAGATATCCAACACTGGGTCAGATCGTAATATGGTAAGTTTACAACAAACTGATCATGTTAGAAATTAGAAATTCCTCCATATATTTCCGATAATCAGATGGATATGTAAGTCATTTACTAAACAGCTTTCCTTTTATGTTTGCAATCATCCTCCCTTAACGTCATACATCATTCCGCATCTTCATAGAATGGTTGTTATACCAATTTGCTTATGCACCCTGCCTGGCTATGCTGCTACTTGCTCCGTTCCACAAAACGAGTCCAATGTGGAAAATTCGCAAATATTAAGGATATATTTTTGTTCCATGTTTATCTATAAAAAGATGAAGGTTTAGTTTAGTGATTGTGGCATGCCAATGTAGTTGTTGCCATAAGCTTGAGGGGAATGTGTCATTTTGACAATAATCAATAAAGACGAATTCTTTTTGTGGAATAAATAAATTTGCAAACGAGACTCGTTTTTCTGGAACAGAGTACTTTAAAACTGAAATGCAAACTCTTGAAGCTAGAAGACTCTTTCACGACTGACTGATGCCTTGGGTTGCTTATGAATGCAGCTTCCAAAGTCAAATATGCCTGCTGTTAATGCTTCACATCGAAGAGCATCTCTTCCATTATCATCAAGAACCACATCCGAATCACCATACAAAGTTTCCACTGGTCTACTCTGCCATGTAGAGTCTCCAGATGTTTCCGTCAATGCTCCAAGACTTGACAAAATGACTGAATTACCCTTGGCCTCCTCCGAAGACCCTTTCTTTCCTGTCCGTAGAACTTCATCAACATCTGCTCAGTGCTCTTCTAGCTCACCAACCAGCGGTGACCGCTCGATCACCAAGGACAAGTGTACAGTCCAGATTCACAAAACTGTTACCAGGTCCTATATAGGCAATGCTGACTATAGAGTACCACAAAATGGAAGCGAGTGCTCGGAGCACTGTCCAGCAACCGTAGTTTCGAGCCGGTCGTCTTCGGAATCAGAAGCCCGGCACCGTAGGTTTGACACCTCGTCATACAAGCAACGGGCCGAGGCGCTTGAAGGGTTGCTCGAGTTCAGTGCAAAACTTATGCAGCAAGAAAGATTCGAAGAGCTCTCGGTGTTGTTAAAGCCATTTGGGATTGAGAAGGTCTCTTCGAGGGAAACTGCAATTTGGCTAACAAAGAGCTTTAAGGAGAATAATGCTGTGTAGCTGGAAACTTTGATACAATTTGTTAAGATTTTGTACAATGTTTTCACTGTGGATTATGTAAGTTAAACGGATGTGTATATCACGTATGCAACGGCAGATGAAGGTATCTCACCTCTCCTCCCTATGAGAATGAATATTTATCGACTTTTCTTAAAGATTTTTTTTTTTTGGGGGGGTTATTCTTTTGCACATCTTCACTGGTCCCTTTTTAAATTTCACGAGTCCTATTATCATGGCTTTGTTATGTGGATTTTCTTAAATAATTGTATTACCAAAAAAAGAGTCAAAATCTTAGCATTTTTCAATGTTTTTTAAAATTCAAGAGTGAGCATGGGTTAAAGCTTCTATTTGGGATGATACAGGATATTAAGTTTGGCTTATCTTGTACTCTCTCTGCAGAAAGACTTAAACAATTTTTTTCATTTGAACGTGCTGAAAAGATTACAATTTTCCTATTTTATGAAAGTTTTTATTGAGTAAATTATCTAATTTATTTTTATTTTATTAAATAATTTGGCTTATCGTTTCAACAATTACTCTACCAGCTAAAACTCCAATAGTAAAAGATAATGTAATAAGTCATAAAATGTAAAACATGCTCTTGGAAGTAATTACCATAACAATAGATCGATTAATTTTTTTTGACAAACATACTTAAAGCAAATGTGTTAGGTTAGTGAAGTTGGGTTTAACATGCTCTTGCCACTTCGAGCAGATCCCACAAACTCGTAGTGTACTTTAAGTTGAACTGAAACATTAGTAGTAAAGTAAACTCCTCTAGATTTGATTGATTTCGTTGTGAATAGAAATTAGTATAAGATAAAATTAATGTTTTAATTATTAATAGGCGAATTTAGATGGTTAAATGAGAGTCTAACATTTAGATATGTCTAAAGTCTAAACGAAAATTAATCAAATATAATAAGAGATTATTTACTAAAAATTGTCACTTCTTTAAATTCTCTAATTTTGGAACTAACAATCTTGAGATTATTCTTCAAAAGTTATGCCATTTATGACTTTTTGCAGTATAGATTAGTAATTTACGGGCTAAGCCCCTAAAAGAAAACTATATGGTGTCGCTAGTGTTATCTTCGCCTATCTCCGTTAATCTCTGTCTAAACACCAGACAGTACATTACCATCTCAATTATTAAATTTTTATTTTTGATTAATCTTCATCTAAATAAGATTGAAAAATATATGGTAAATGATGACTTAGCGGCTAGACGGTCATAATCGATGCAAGTAGGGACAAATCAATTTTTGTCGTTCAAATTTACAAATTTTCTTGAGCGTTAAAAGACTTCTGAATATTTTATTTGATGACTAATTGGAATTAAACAAAAAGAAAATTAAATTTAAAATGATGCTATTATTAATGCCCCTAGACTATACGTCCGAGACAAGACCCGCCTAGCAAATTTTCAGAACATAATCACGCGATGACACACAAGGGGGACTACTTTGAATGGAATTGAAACAGAGATGGGTGATGATTCAGAAAAATGGGCGAAGGGAATAAAGGGTCTCTGCAGCCTGGCTCATCACCAGAAAGAAATGGTCCCTCACAGTTCCCTTGGGCCCTGGTCCAAGAAAGAAACAAAACAAACGGGCTTTAAAAAGCGAAAGCTGCCCATATTATTCTCTATTATATTATGTCTTAGTGTACAATTCACCATGGATGGGATAAAAACTAAAAGGCCTCAAAAGACGAAGAAGAGCTTCATCATTGAGGAAAGAAAGGGAAGATGATGACGTCAAAAGATGGAGGTGATGACGTCTGCAGGCACGCCAAGGGAACACATTTTTGGCAATTGTGTAACTACTAGTCGACTCCATAGACTGCTGTGGTGGTCACGTAACAGATCAGGCAGGAACTTGTTCTGAATTTGTCTCAACTATTGAACTGAAGAGTTTGGTCGGCCGATGACAGGGCCATTACCTGAGTTTGGTGGGCCGGTGACCATGCCTATACCTGAGAGCATTGAGACAAATAATGGACAAATAAATGTAGTACAATTTTGGCCTTACATATTTGTTCCACTTTATATGGCCCCATTAACTTTTTTCCTCCTTTATTTTATTTTTTTTTTCAAACACAAAATTGAAATATTTTATTTAGTAAATATTTATTGGACGCTTAAAAATTACAAAAACTCAAATGTAACAATATATGTTTGACAAGTTAAACATAAATTTGAAATATTGAGTTTGCAGTTTAAATTTAATTTTAACAAAAATTAGAAATTAAATTTAAACGACAACCTGAGTTTGATAAATCTACCAAACTAATTGACGAGGCTAATTAATTTACGTACAAATTGTTGTGCATCTTTAGAGTGTAGAAGATTACTCGCTCTTGACCACAATATAAGTAATATATTTTATTTTTTTTGGAATATGTTATACCAGTATATGCGACATATTTTTTCATAAAAAGTTAGATGAAGATAAAAAATAAAAATAAAAAATTACTCTTAAATCTCTCGTATAATTGACACTTAAAATTCATAATCAAATTGAAATTTATATGTTTTTTAGTTTATATCTCGAAATTAATACATAGATAGGTTGAATAATTAACCAAAAATTACTTAAACTTTTAATATATATATATATATATATAAATCTAATATTTTTTATATTACGAGACGGAAAAAGTAAAATTGAAAGTTCATCACTCCAGATTTTGAGTTCTACGAAAGTTTCCATCGGTCCCTATCTCAAAGAATTGTGAGGAACAGGATCCTGCTTTTGATATTTGAATCGGTGAAGGGCAACTATCAATCATCACTTCTTGTATTACTTTTGTATTCTATGAATTAGTCGGCCATAAATGTTTATCTGAATTAACAATTTCCAGTTACGGCTACATACTTTTGTATAAAATTGTAAATAAAATTAGATAGTTCGGTCTTGATTTGAAGTTATTCGATTAATGATTGAATTTGATATTAATTTGAAATATAAATGAGTAGAATATTAATTTATTTTAAAATTTAATTAATTAGTTGGATCATATCAAATTATATATTTCTATTGATATACGATATAATTTATTCGAAAATTTTAATTTATTCCGGCTCAATTTGTATTCATTATTGACTCGATAATTAAACAAATCATATATAAATATTTTTTCACGCTCGATATATTGTGCTAATAAAATATATGCAAATAAATACTCGACTTGATAGTTTTAATAAATAGTAAATTTTAAAAAATAAATATTATATTATAATTTCTATATAAAATAAAACATTTTTAATATAATTATTTTTAGATATAATTTAAAATTTTACTTATATTTATAATAAAATCATAAATTAAAATAATTATTGTATTTTATAATATTAAATAACTTTAAAGTATATCAAAAAATAATCATTTTTAATTTTGAAATAGATGTAAATTCTACTTATTATACTCCATCCGTCCCATAGATGATAAGTAAAAAATAAAAAAAAATACAAATTAAGGAAATTAATTTTTTAGAAAATAATATATTTTTTGATAAGATTGTCATTGCAAATATATTTTATAATGATAGAGAGAAAAAAAAGAGTTTTGATGTAACATAAAATAAAAATAAAAGAATAATTATAAACTAAAAGTGATAGATTAAATTATTTTTTTGGGACAAATAAAATAGTAGTTTGACTCATTCTTTTTAGGACATATGGAGTATTATTTTTAAGGGTTTATTAATTTCATATACAAAACTAGATACTCTATTCATCTCAATTTTTGTGAAACATTTGAAAAAACATAGATCTTAAAAAATATGTGTTTGACAATAAAATAATCATCCAAATTGCTTTTATAATATTATAATTATAGATAGCAAGTATTGGTTAAAGTAATAGGTCATAATATTAAAATAATTGTTAAAATCATAAATTATAATGTTAAAATATTGATTAAATGATAAATTATATTTTATAAAGTAAGAATAAGATAATTTACATTCTTAGCCTTTTAAAAAAAGAAGTGTTGCAGTTAATTTAGATCAGAAAGAGTATGTTTAAGATTTTATTACATAAGTATGAGATGAAGAAAAGAAAAATATATTATGACGTATAATATAACATACATTATTATAAAAAGTATATTATATTATAAAAAAATAACATTATTTTATAAAAAAAATAATTAAATTTTATATAAAATACTAAACTATAATATACCAACCCTGCGGCGTTATTTATTATTGTGAAGATGGTTTTTTAAAAATTTCTACGTTCGTGAATAGTGAATTAAGTCTTCGTGAATACTGTACTGAATTAGTAACGTTGCAAAAACGAAAGGGAAAAGGAGAAGTGCCTTTGGGAAAAATTAAGCTGTGAAAATGATAAGACACGTGGCTGAAAAAGCTGAGCAGGACGTCACCGTCGACGCTGTTGACCAACGAAGATGTGATCAAGCTTGACCAATGGGTCCCACATAAGACAGCGGCTACTCCTACTAGAGTCCTACTAGGTACTAAACCTATTGATATTCATAAATAAATACAGTAATACACCAAAAGTTGATCCATACTCGCCATCAATCTTTAAAAACACAAACCAAAGAGGAGAAAATAAAAACTGCTATATCTTTAGACCATTCTACACTCTACCGTAATGGAAAATAAGTGGCCGGAGCAGAGACTTTCAGGCGTTCAGTTGCCGGAAAGTCCAACAGAGCCAATGGAGTTCTTGTCAAGGTCATGGAGTCCCTCAGCTTTTCAACTCTCAAAAACTCTTGTAGCTCCTTTAACCCCAAGGCTAATACTGCCCAAAAAGGCTCCTAAGGCTACTGCTTCTGGTGCTGACTCGGGCAAAGCGGAGGAAATATCCGGCCCCGGCGATGGAGAGGCAGAGGAGTCTGCGACACTTTCAGGGAACACATTCTCATTCGCTTCTTCTGCAACTTCCCAACTCATTCTTGAACGCATTATGTCTCAGTCTGTGAGTCCTAAAAAACACCCACATCTTTCTTTTGCTCTGTTGTTGTAGAATTTTTGAAGTATATATTTTAATGAAATTGAGATGATAAATGTATTTTTTTTTCTTCCCTTTTTCTTATTTTCAAAGGATTTGATTCTTGAAAGAGAAAATAAGAAATTTGTGACAAATGTGATGTATATGGACAGGAAATATCTCCATTAACATCTGGGAGACTTTCTCACAGCAGCGGACCATTGAATGCTTCTCTCACTGAAGAAGCGTCGGACGGTCAGCCTGTTTCTCCTTCTGAAGAGTATGACGACGTCGTTAAGGTACATGTAAATACACTAAATATCAAGCACATTTCTTCTTCAAATTATCTTGTTTGGTTTATGCGGCAGAAGAGAGTTGGGTGCTTTTAAACCTCCAAACGTACCTTGGTTAGTAAGTTTATGTTAATTCAAGTTCTAAATAATAAAACCTAGCACTTTTAAAATAATTAATTTAAAAAAAAAATTATAAATTGATTAAACAAGTTGTGAATAAGGTCATGTTTGTCTAAAATTATTTTAAAAGTTTCTTTATTAATTTAAATAAATTATACAATTATAAAAAATACACCATATTTTTTAAAAAATTTAAAAATATTGTTTAGTTACTCTATAACGTAATTAGAATCAAATAAAACAAATTTATTTTTAAACATAAACTTGATTAATTAGCGGTAACAAACAGGGGGCTAAGAGAGCCTAGAGCTTCTAAAGTTATAAACACTCCAAAATTAGCTTCCTAAATTCAAAATGCCAGTAACTGAAAATAGGCATTGAGCTTAAGCTTGAGTTGACTTGGTCCTTCGATCGGTCGGTAGTTCTTCAATGGTTTCACTCACCGGACATCTTTTTAAGAAGTGGTTTCACATATACTGATCCCAGGCTATTGAGTATTGAAGTAGACAAAAGTGAGCACCGCCTCAGCTTTCCCTCTTTTTTCTAGAAAAAAGAAGAGTGAGGCAGAGAAAAGAGAGAGACAAGTGCTTTCGTGTATTTCAATGTAAAAAACTTTTGATTTATTAAATATTTTATTATATTTAATTCATTATTATATACTCCATTTAATAGTAATAGGATGGAAGAATAGGTTTTGCTTTGATACTGTCTAATCAAAACCTCATTTCATTGACTTTAGGCTGACGAACTCGAAAGACTTCGGTTGCCTTGTAAGTACAACTATTGCAGTATATACGGAGGATCACATAATTATATATTCTTTTTTTTGGGATCATTTTCTAAACAATTTTCTAAAATTATAGTCATTATATATATATAAACACTTTCTTCCATCGTGAATTTCCCATGAAAAAAGATAAAGAATTTGGCACTGGGGTAGAGTTGAAGCCCATGAAAGCTCTCCCACGTATGCTTCTTACCTACTACCCTTGTTTTTTCTTTCAAATTCTGTATTTTGTTTTTCTTTTGCTTTTCTAGCTTGGTTGCTAAAATTAAAAGCTGTAAAAAAATGACATCATGAGGCTGCCGATGGAGAGACTGTCAAATAGCTATTCCTTTTCCACAAATGAAAAAATGCCCACTCCATTCTATTAAAATTATAACGGTTTGATTTTTCATAGATATTAAAAATATATGTTTAATTATAAATAAATTGTTTAAATTATTTTAATAATATTATAATTTTAAATAATAAAATAATATTTAAAATAATAAATTATAATGTTAATATTATAATTTTAAAAATATATTATAATTTTAATAGAAAAGATGGAATACAATTCTAGATTTAGAGGCGATCGTAATTTCCAAACTGTAGAATCTTTTCATTAGATAAGACTCTCGTAGGGAAAGTTTGAGCCTTGTTTTTCTTTTTGACTGTCGATTATAGTCTGTTGGATATGACTTATTTTAAAATAATTTAAAATTTATTTGTTAATTAAAATAAAATATAAATTTTAAAAAAATATTTATTAATTAATTTTCAAAATAAAATAATAATATAAGTTATAATTAATATATATATATATTTTTAATTAATAAAATTAATTAATTTTAAAATAATTAATTATAATTAATTTTAATAATTAAAAATAAACAGACTCATAATCATGTGAAAAACTAAATGTGATTTTGGAGTAGCACTACATGACAAATTCGTTTCTTGAAGTGCCCAAAAATATAATTATTTTTAAAATATTTTTTCATCAATATGGCATCAGGAAAAATGGCTTACTAAAAAGACAGGTAGAGTGAATTGATGGCAACCATTTACTGTAAAGTTCGGGTCTGTACTTGAAAGTCAAGCACTCTGCAACTGATATGCCAAGATTTACTGTACTTTTTTTTTCTTTTTTTTTTTTTTCTCTTTTGGTATCGGATAATTAATTTGAAATCTAACTAATTCGAATCGAGTGTCTGTTGGACCTATAAAGAAGGAACTCTCGTAATATCATATTTTGTCATACACGAAATTTAAATTTAAGACATTATATATGGTGGGCCGAGTTACACTCGGCTCCGACGTCTGTTTATTACGCTGCTTTCACCCTTACTTGTAAACTCTGTTTTACCTGATACTTTCCTTCTGAATATTTTCCTTCTTGAAATCATAAATTTCTGCTTCCCTAAATTTAAAGAGAACATTAATAATTTTCTTAAGGACTGTAATTTATGGATGGTTTTTATCAATCTTTAGCCAACTTCAAAATTTCAAAGTACAAGATTATCCATGCTCAAACAATTTAAAAATTTTTCATGTTTGTCTTTTTCCCCTAGATATATCGAGTTTTTATTGAAATCACTCAACATTGGGCCGCCAATTTTGCATGAGATTGGGCCACAGTAGAGACTTAAAAAGGCTCAAAGGCCCTATTCAATTAGTGTACATAGTCCACCACCATTCGATTAACATTAATTGTAACATTCCAAGTTGTAGTTAATCGTAGATGGTTCCATAAACTAGCCTAATTAAAAATTAAATTAAATTAACCACTAAAGATATATTTTACCCGGCTTTCGTTCTTGAACATTATAATTTATTAAGTGGTAGCAGTCACATTATAGTATAGTATAGTTGTGATGTTAAACTTAAGTATAAATATCGTTTTATACCAATGAGATTCTTTTGTCGTACAGTAAACATTTGCAATGAGACTATCTTCGTAAAATAGAGTAATAAAAGAATTGTAGAATTTAAGAAATATTGCTAACAAAATCTAGAGATGAGCAAATATTTTTCTCCTACTTTATGTGTTATTATCTTAAAATAAATAAATTTTTTGACTTAAAAGTTTGGACAAACCATATGTGCAGTTTTTACGAGCAAACAACACACTGCAGCCCCTATTTGCAACCAACCGCAATGGTTGTGGCAGCATTAATGGCAGCAACACACCAGGGGGAAAGACAGTTGGGAGGTGGTTGAAGGAGAGGAGAGAAAAGAAGAAAGAAGATACCAGAGCTCATAACGCCCAACTCCACGCGGCTGTTTCAGTCGCCGGAGTGGCAGCTGCAGTGGCAGCCATTGCAGCCGCCACTGCGGCCACGTCAGCATCGAGAAAGAACGAACAAATGGCAAAGACTGACATGGCTGTAGCTTCCGCAGCTACTTTAGTAGCTGCACAATGTGTGGAGGCTGCCGAGTCTATGGGAGCCGAGCGCGACCATCTTATAGCGGCAGTTAACTCCGCCGTTAATGTGCGATCACATGGAGATATATTGACTCTCACAGCTGCAGCTGCTACTGGTGAGTAAAGTCCTTATATAGTTGCTTCTATAAAGAGATACTTGATTCTTGATAGGTAAGATCATTACACAAGAATGAAGATTCCACGACAATTATGTATAAACTACGAAAAAACAGGAACTCAATAGTCCTGACAAAATATGGTTAAACAGTCTTGTATTATATGCACAATTAGATTTACAACTTGTCAAAATGTACAACTCTTTCTACATAAATACAAGACACTGCTGACCATTTAAAAATTGTTGAAATAATACTTGTCTTCTGCTAGCTAGATTTAAAGCCAAAGGGTTGAAATCCATTTGCAACCCATGTGAAAGTAACCCATCTCTGACGCAACCCATTTTCGATCCAATTATTATTTTCCCACAACCCATTACTGTTTACTCTGTGGCAGCTCTTCGTGGGGCAGCAACCTTGAAGGCAAGGGCACTAAAGGAAGTATGGAATATTGCGGCAGTGATCCCAATAGATAAAGGGTTGGGAATGGGGGTAAATCAGAGTAAAGTAAATGGTAATAATGCTAATAATGGTGGCTATTGTGAGGAGCTTTTCCCCGAAGAGAATTTTCTTAGTGCCTGTAATCAAGAGCTTCTTGCCAGGGGTACTGAACTTCTCAAACGAACTCGCAACGGTAAGATATTGTTTTTATTGTACAAGGCGCATCAAGCTTCTCTTCACCAGAAAATAGAATTAACTTTAATTGATGCTGCAGGAGATCTCCACTGGAAAATTGTCTCCATTTATATTCATAGAACTGGACAGGTGAGTTATACTGATAAAATACTATTATTTTCACAAGAAAAAGTATTATTTCCACAAGTGAGACCCACAAAAACCCATATAGAGAGTTCATTTGTGGGTTATATTTGTGGAAATAGCAGTTCTTTGATAAAATACAAACTTTCTATTTCTGAGAGGTTAAAATGAAACCCAAATTTTATATCAATTTGCAGGTGATGCTAAAGATGAAGAGTAAATATGTGGCTTCTACCATAACCAAAAAGAAGAAAAGTAAGTTATACTTCTATAATACTAGTACATATTGTAATCTATAGATTTATATATTAACGCAAACGTAACGCATCAAAAAGATATTGAAGTGAGTCGTAAACTTGTCACTGGAAGTAATTGGAATAATATCACCTCTATTCAACATAAAAAGTCCAATTTGCTAATTCATTTAGCAAACTTTAATGCTCTAAATTGTGTTGTTAAACTTAAGAATATTGCGTAACTTCATATTGTTATCAATAAAAATAGAACTCTTTTTGTGCGATAAATTTTATTTTTTCTTTCAAATGAAACACTTTTCGTGAAATGGAGGGAGTAGAATTGAAGTTTTAGATACTTTTTGAGTTGCAGATGTAGTGTTGGAGGTGTGCAAGAACATGCCAGCTTGGCCAGGAAGGCACTTGTTTGAGGGTGGAGAGCAGCGTCGTTACTTTGGGCTCAGGACAACGATGCGTGGGGTTGTGGAGTTTGAATGCAAGAACAATAGGGAATATGAGATGTGGACTCAGGGCGTCTCCAGGCTCCTGTCCATTGTAGCGGAAACCAAGAATGGACGCAAGCGGTAGCTAAAAGACGTATCTTGTGCCGGTGAAAGTGCAGGTCTAAGGGTAAAACTGTCATTTTGATTTTTGTAATGAAGTAAAGTTCCTAGTTTGATGGTTTTGCTTTTGTTTCACTCAGGCCATCCCTTGTCTCTTTTAACTGCTGAAGGAAATCATGTTTGAAGTAGTTACATAGTATAGTAGGGGCGTTCTTAAAATCAAATATTGAAAACACAAAATTTACAAATGCATCGTCTGTTTGGATAAGTCCTCAAAAGTCCAAGCCATATATAATAATCTACTCATGTTGACTTCCTCTAGCATATATTTTCCAGAAGAACCAAATATAGCTTTAAGAAAAAGACCCCCCCGTTTATGTACGTTGCCCAAGCAAGAGCTGCATTGGGAAAAAAAAAATTCCCTGGCTTCAGAATTATAAACAACTCTAAAAATAATGATTTTAAGAATTAAAATTATGCTTACAAACATATCTATCGCTTTAATTAGTTGCAAATAGCAATAGTAACATATAATACTCACCTAGGTTATTATCCTCTACAAAATACAAAGTTCAATTTTGCTGCCATGGCACACCAACGGTAGTATTTATGTGTGTGTGCGGGCACGCATATATTATTCGAATAATTAATTTATTTATTTTTATCATGATTCTACTCTTGATTGATTAATGAAATTGTTACTCTCTCCGTCCCATTTTATTTGTTCTAATTTTTCTTTTGGTTTATACATGTTTATTTGTCACTTTTCTTTATTGTACTATTTGTTATCACATTTTTTCAACTCTCCGCCTATTTAATTAAGTAATTATCTCATTGAAATCATAACACATTAAAAATATATAATTAATTTATTCTCATAATTTTTTTGTCTATTATATATAACAAACTATTCTTTTTGGTTATGACAAGAATGGTATTTTCGAAAAACCAATTTTTCTCTTAATAGGCATGAAATTCTCAATTAGAACAGTTAAATTGGGATGGATTAAGTATTTTTTTTTATTAACGTGTTTATCGAAAATTATAGTTTGTTATTTCCTTACTATATATATATATATATATATATTTACTTTAATGGTAATTTAAAAATCTACTTAATAATTTGTCTTTAAAAGTCTTCATAAATAAATTTGCTTAATTTTTGTTTATTAGTGACTTTAATTTTTATTAATTTCTAAGTCTTATATTACTAAGGGAAACGAAAAATTAAATCCTGAACTGATTGCCTGATACTATTAATATTAATTATATATATTAGTTGTAGAATAAACTATGTTTAGTATTTATGAAAAGCATGTTATATATCTGGGTAAAATGAAAAAAGGTTTAACAACGTAAAACGTAATAAAAAAAGTATTAAAAAATAACAAATTAAAGTAAAATTATATAGAATGAATGTTGTCAGAAAAAAATAACATTCATTTGCTACAATATGTGTAATATTTAATTTGTTATATATTTCACACGTTGTTATAATTTAGTGGTTATTATGATTATTTGTTAGCTTATAGACTAAGCTCCAATTCTTGATTAACACATTTAATTTAATTTTTATTGCACATATACGATGGTAAGTTGGGACTTTTTGTATTTTAATAGTCTAAAGAAATTGTCTTTAATTACGAAATGGACAGAAAAGAAGCTAATTGTTTTTATTTTGGAATTTAGAGAGTATGTATTTTGTGTTTTCCTCGTGGACATCTTATGGATGGAGATTTTTTTATGTTTCATTTGAAAAACTCTTATTAATAGGTTAGAACTCTTATTAATTAACTACGTTACAAACTCGTGCAAAGTACAAACTATTATTTAATATATTATATTAAAAAATTACTATTAAATTAGGTTGATGTTATTTTTTGTTTAAAGTATAATTTTAAATTAAAACAGTAAGAACAAATAAAAAATATTTAAAAAATTGGAAAATGCATAAATCACATTAAATAATTTAAATATTAATTAAATTAATAAGAAAATTATTTGCATTATTTTGTATCATTTTATTAGATTGTTACAGTATTGAATGATTATTAAGAAAAATTATTTTAAATTATTTTAATAATTGAGAAAAAATCAAACGAATTTATAATTGAGTTTTAACTCTTCCATTTGTAGCCACTAAGGGATTCAATAAAGACGTTACAATAAGTTGTTACAATAAGTTTAACGTTTAGATTGATTTAAACAGTCATCCATTTGTATTTAAGATAGCATTATTAGAAAAACTAGTGCGATTGTTACTTTAATTTTTATGAATTTTCATCATAAATCAGATTATTTTTCTACTATAACAAAATTGGCCCAGTTCAATCCCAACTAGATCAATTCGATCTTAGCTAAGTCCAAATGAACTCAATCGAATTAGTACCAATTTTACTTCTTTATATATATATATATATAGATGGGTTAATATTTTCCAAAATTTTACGATTTAAAATCAACGGTTCTTTCAAACACGGATTTATCATATAGGGTGACTGACTCATAGTCTATATAAAATTTTGCTAAAATTTACAAAAAGTAAAGATATCAAATATAATTAACTTACGTTCAGATTACTATGCCTACACATTACTATAAAATAAATTTATTAATTTATTAATTAGGATGTGTTAATTCACTCCAATATCTCATAATCTTCATAATACTATTGTTTGACATTTGTATATTACCTCCATATCTCCAATCTTAAGAATATGTGTATCTTATAATCGAAATTCATGTGAAAGTTGGGTGATTAAAAGTCATGTGGAAGTTAATTTTCCTTTTCTTTTCTTTTTCTTTTTGGTTCAAATTTTTGTGAAAATTACATTTTAAAATCATGTGAACCATATAATCAAAATAACCCAATATATTAAAGCATTTCGACCAGATTTGAATTAACCACATATTCTCTCATTCGATATAACTGTTGTTGCCGAAGTATCAAACGCCACTAGCAAGATCGCACCAACTCTGATCGTTAGTGCACATTATTGTTAATTTTGGATCACATTATCTTATTGTCAAAAATAGTTGATAGCGCCAATCGTTACAATTACATTAATTTTTAATTAATTAAGTATCAAATTTTGTAAGAAACAAATTTTATAATTGGCCATGATATCATCTAATAAAGGCAATAAGACTCCGAAATTCTGGATCATTAAATCTATAATATTGACTAAGATAATATTGATAATGGAAAAGATAAGGATAAAAAAAATTTAAGATCTCAATCATAATTATTGGATTATGACATCATTGACTTATTGCCAAAAATAAAATATTATTACTATTAAAATGTACGTGTTGTGAAATATTGAATTTTGGAGCGTAAATTTTAATTCCCTTCCATTTGTACCCCTGATTTCTCGTTACAAGAATCGCATAATCAATTAATTATTTCTATACTTTTTTTTTGGAGGTATATTTTTATAATCAAACTCAACAGTTGATCACTCAAATGTTTATGAAAGATAGACTCTCACACACACACACACACATTCATTTTAACCATTTTTTATGAATTTTTTTTTATTTATTATTGTTGTCGGTGGAAATCGAACTTCTGACCTCTCATGAGTTGTTTGATTTTTATAATTTGACTTGGTACACATTTATTGTTCCAGAAACTTAGTAATGCCTTGCTTTAATACTAGCCAGGGGTAGCTTTCCATTTCAAATACGTATTATATCAACCCTAATTTAGAAAGGCATGTGCAGGTCTATTCTAGAATCCATTTAGTAAAATAATACCGTACCAGACTTGCTGGATGGCAAATTCCACAGTACAAAAGGATAGACCTTATGATTTAAATATATTTCTATATAAATAATAATAATAATAATAATAATAAGCTTATGTAATTTCCATAAATTCTAAAGCCCCTAGCTCAAGCAGCCAATGAATGAATGACGTGTCCTCCTACCCAATTCGCCGCGTGGATATATCGGCCTTCATTTATTCGAAAGAGAAGAAAAAGAAGAGGGTGGGGAGGAACTATACTATTCACATATTCCGGCATTTTCTCTCCCTTTCTCTATTTCATTGCCAATCAGTGTGATAATGGGCCAGTCAGAGATCTTTGCTACAAGATGGATGAGAATAATGCTAAATTTTCTTCAAAATCAAAGATATTTTTAGGTTTTAATTTGATATATTTATAAAAAATTTAAAATAAATTTTAATACATATCAAAGTAAATATTGTAAAGCACATATAAAATACTACTAGATATAAGCTTCAATATATTATAATTTTTATTTAAAATTTTTATAAATTTAATTCAATACCATTCATCATAAAAAGAATTAAATTAATTTCAAAATTTATAAAACTTAAATTTCGTATTTCGCAAATTGCTTTCAGTATCATCAATATAACACTATTTTCAAGGAGTAGATGAACACAAAATAATTATGAAGTCATATTTATACTATTATTTTTCCAAAATATAAGAATGTTATTAATTTTTTCAAATTTAATTTTCTTACTCCAAAATATATGGATTCATTTGATTTTTTACATATTATAATTGTGAAAATTATACAGTATATGAAAAGTATTATAAATTTCCAAATTAATTTTTTAACTTTAAATAGACATGGCACTTCCAAATTTGATAATGTCTGTAAGAACCCAATATTTTAACTTTATAAATATGATGTTTTGAGGTACTAAATAAAATTATTGGTGTTCGACAAAAAGAATGT
>JAUMHB010092381.1:0-10992 GCA_032359685.1 Pittosporum tobira
ATTAAATTACTATTTTAACTCCGTTCTTCAAAACGTAATTGCGAAATATAATTCGACTAGAGAAATAACAAAAGAAATATTTTTATTTATTAAATCATTCTCAAATATTTGGGTTCTCACAAATGTGAACAAAGATGAAAACAATATTGTAAGTATATATGTTTACAAATCTTGTTTTCATTTATATTTTGATATTGCTATAATTTGGCAATGACATAATTTTGATATTTAGGTGGAAGATAGTTTTCCACCTCCTAAAATTGCACAAAAGCCAAAACTTGGAAAGAAATTGGGAAATAATAAGCCAAAAATAAAAAAAAAAAAATGCCTACTAAGAGGAGTTCAAGAATTGCACCTAAGGTATGAGCTCAATTTTATAGCAGTTTAAATTGTTAGTCTTAAATTTTAGCATTTCATTGTTTGTCTTAAAGTTGCAGTTTAAATTTTCCAATACGAAGAAAATCCTATTTCATTGGATGAAAAGGCAATTAAGGTTCCACTTGCACCAGTTAGGCAATTGCCAAACTCTAAATTGGTTGTAAGTATAATTTATTGTTTATTTGGATGGATTAAAAACTATTGAGGTTCCAAATAATGAAATATTAAATATATACTTATAATGTATTCTTGATTGTGTTTGATAGATTAAAAGGAAAATAATGGAAAATGAGCAGCAAGTGAAGGACAATGATATATTTTAGGGACCTATGATTCATAAGAAGCCAATACCTGCAGCGGAGCAACATACAATCAAAGTGGAGGTGTTATGATGAAGTATGTAGGTTTCGAGAAAAAAATGCGTAAAGTGGTGACCAGATCAACTCTAAATGCAGCTTTCAATACAACAATGAATTGGAAGGAAAAACTTGGACAAGATATATAAGTTATAACTAAATAGTTGGTTTCTGTAATTTAGCCCTATTTTGCAATCTTGTACAATTTATGTAAATGCCAATTTTTTGTGAATCTTTGAATGGTTTGTTTAAGAGTGGGGTGAATTGTATTTCCAATTTGGTATGGTTTATGAATGGCTACTTTAGATTGGCCTTAAATGAATTGTATTACTAGTTTGTCATGGTTCTAAATGGTCTTAAGTGCCAATTTAAGGTTGCAAGTTTTTTTGTTTGTTCTTTTTATGGTTATTTGTTGTTGGCAATTTGCTATGTTTTAGTATGGCATATTGTGAATGAATGGCATATGTCAATTTGCTAGTTTGTTAGTTTTAGAATGACATATTGCTAGTTTTAGGTTGCGAGTAAGGTATTGTTCTTTTTGTGCTTATTTTAGATTGGTAGTTTGCTAAGTTTTGGCATGGCATATTGTGAATGAATGGCATATTTCAGTTTGCCAGTTTGCTAATTTAGGTAATTGCAATTTGCCAATTTTTTAGTTTGCTAGTTTTGGAATGGCATATTTCAGGTTTCCAATTTGCTAGTTTTGCCAATTTCTCAATTCTTTTGTGATTATTTTAAGTTTCCAATTTGCTCTGTTTTATGAATATAGAGTTTTGTTTCAAACTTGGATAATTTAATATAATCATTGAACTAATAATAGACAACCAAAGCAAAGGGAGTACAACAAAGTTTCCAAAACATAAGGAGTATAATTGTGTCTCAGAAACAGAGGGATACAATGCCTAAGACAGTTGGAGATGTTCATCTTTCATTCTAACCATGGACCCATAACCCAACCAAACCAAGATGGCCATCAAAACCACCAAAACAGTCCAAGCAATTCTCTCTCTTTACTTGTAACACTTGGATTCATTTTCAAACCGCTTACTCTCAGTTTCCAACCGATTCATTTTTTGAATCCTCCCAAGTATGATATCTTTAGCCTGTTGACACATTGGATGATCAAACCAGTGATGAAATCGACATCCACGCCTTGGTAATTTATGCAAAACAACAAAACATGCTAGTTTCTTTTAATATTTATTTATGATTTATGATATAAAGTTTGTATCTTTCTTATGCACTAAACTCACGAAAAAATTTGACAACTCCAAAATCTTCTTCCTAGATTGTTAACAGTCCATGAAGTGGTTAATGCTGGAAGGATTCCACATTCGCAATTTCTTAGAGGATATTCAAACTAGGAACTTGAATTTCTGTGAAATGGAGAGCTTAAATTGGATTCCTCCATACAAGGTGTGAGCTTTCTCTCCTATTTCTTCTGTTTGAGATTTGGAAATTGCAATGTGGGTATATAACATTGGATTTTGGGTGCCAGTACCTCTTTTTTTTGCCTGCATATTCTTCCCTCGATTATTTTGCTGATAAAACCTTGTTTTTTTTTCTAATTTTATATTGTGATGCCCAAAAAGCCCTTGCTCTGACAAGGAAATAATTTTTTAGCATACCCAAAGTTTAACTTCTATAAAAATGAGGATATTGAGGTTCAATTTATCAAAATTAAAAGTTTGAGGTTTTAGTTCCAAAATCGCAAATAGTTTGGGGTTAAAACCATAGCTAAGCCTATTTTAAAATACTTACAAGAGCATGATATCCCATTTTGTAATATAAGTTACTCATAGTTGTTTTGAAATCCATGCTTTATAGCAATTTAGAAGCGAACTTTAATACTCCATCTGTTTTGAAAAAAAAATTCATTAAAAGTTTTAGGAAAGGTCACAATATTCTCCTAATTAATGGGTAATATTAAAGAGAGAGAGTGTGATGTGATATAAAGATGAGGATAAATTATAATTATACATTAAAATAATATACTCCAGTTATTCTTTTAAGATAATAAAATGTTTGACATAACATCTATAGAGATCTCAAAGCATATAGTATAATATTATAATGAATAGTTAGGATGCTACACTGACAATATGGTGGACTATATCTCACCTTGTATTGAAAATAATATTACTCCTTCCTGGGCTGCTCAACAAAACTAATGTTAACAATTCTTAAATTTTTTGGGAACCTCTATTGATGAAAGACTATAGTTTTACATTTTAGAAATTAATTTATGATATTTTAAAATTCTTATGTTCTCACAAATTTAGATAATTTGGTCAACAGAATAATGGAAACTATTTAAACTTTACAATTAATTCTATTTTTTTTTTGTTTTGCTTTTAAACTTTTAACTTAATTTCAAATATCCCGTTTTATTGTTTCTTCCTAATTACATGTAGTCTTATTTCTCTTTTGATATTATTTAATAAACAAAGTTAAATGATAAATCACACTTTTGTAACCAGCTAATATTGTTTTCTTATTAACGCTCGATATATAATATCTTTGTTATTGCTATTTTTTTGATGTATTGTCAAATTAAAATAATATCTTTTTTATTGCTATTTAACCCCCCAATTACCTGGATTTAGCCTAGTTCGGAGCTAATCTCCTACGTCCAGTCCCCAAGCCCCCTCTCCAGACTTGAGATTCCTAAAAATCCACTATTCTTAAAACCTCCTTCTCGGTGGAGAAACCTTCAACAAATTGTAAATCGAACCTTTGTGATTCTTTCTTGGACAAGAGATTACCTTTTCCTCCTCAAGGATTCAAAGACCCAATTCCCAGAATCTTTGCAATCCTCTCTTGGACATGAGACTATCTTGTCTTCCTCAAGAATCCAAACAGTTCAACCTTAGAATACTTCTTCCTTGATTACAGAGATTGAATGATGAAAAAGAGTGCTTTTATACTAAGCAAAATACATCAATAGAAATTTGTGTTTGCTTCTTAGATCGAATTATACAAGCTTTTGATAATATTGATCTAAGATATTTGGAAAGATCTCTCAAATAGATTTAATGATATATGGAGAAAAGAAATATAAAGAGAGAAAAAGTAATATTGGCTCTCAAAAAATATCTCTCATGGATTCATTGATTCATTCATAAATGAAAAGAGAATGGGTTTATATATGTTAAAGAAAATATTTCCAACGGCCATAAAATCTTTTAATAATGGCCATAAAATCTGTTTATAATGGCCATAAAATATTTCAATAACTGCCATAAAATCTTTTTATAACGGCCATAAAATCTTTCAATAACGGCCATATAATCTTTTTATAACGGTCATAAAATCTTTCAATAATAACCATAAAATCTTTTAATAGCAGCCATAAAAAAATTTCATAACGGCCATAAAATCTTTATATAACGACCATAAAATCTTTCAATAACGGCCATAAAAAATTTTTATAACAACCATAAAATATTTCAATAACGGCTATAAAATCTTTTTGAAATAAAAATATTTTTCTAGATAAATAAAAATAGTTTGCTATTCCCTTTTGAGGTCTCGCCTCACTCGACTGCTTCTGCAAGGTTTATAAAAATATAGCAAGAATGAGCAAAAGATGTTCAGGAAGAAATTATTCTATTTTGAATAAAATAAGCCTTCCAGTCAAAAAGATAAGACAGTATGGTTTTGAATCATTAAAACTTTAATATTTTAATTCACGAGTTACTATGAATTCCATCAACGGATGCATGATATACTAGTAAATGTAACATCATGCCATTCAACATTTAATATTTTGAATAATTGAACACAATTGAGTAGCATTTCTGCCCGACACTTAGTCATTTTGTCATCCTCGACACACAGTCAAGTTTAACAACTTGTGCCCGTATACATCACAGCTATAGGAGTTAACCATGTAGGATCCCGGTACACCGATCTTTAACTATGTTCAATATTCGATCTCAAATTATCATAAATCATGTGAAAATGATAAACACTTCAACAATATAGCATGCTTATACATGGTAGATATGCATAATCATTTTAAGCAAGTTCAAGGATTTAACTTGAAGCAATAAATAATGTACAAGCAATTTAATTTGTACAATCATGACAAATACGTATATTGGAATTTAAATCATACGTATTAAAAGCTGAATAAATTGCATGCATAAGTGAAACAATAACTTATACATAAGGCGGAGAGTAATAACTTGCGTTAGCAAAGCTTCCTAAATTTTTCACGTGACACGCTTTGCGATCGACGGTTTTCCTTCCTCACTAACGTACGTTCCTATAATAGTAACGGCCTATTGTTAGTAACTTCGTTTTGGAATAGGTCACTCACTTCTCAAAATAAACCTAAGCATCTTGGGGTTCCCTTATTTTTGAAATGACTTAAACTCACACAAAAATCAAAGGGCAAATTTGTCATTATTTTGACGATTTGTTCTTCGTTGTTTTTTCTTACAATTTCTTCTCATGTTTATCCTGGGGTAATGTTAACCCTAAAACATAATTTGGATCCTTAATTGTTTGGACAAAAGCATAATATACGAGAGAATAAATTTTGGAGTTTAAAAGTACCTTGCAATTATTTACAAGGATAAATAAGATTAGGGCACATAATCACATTATGATGATTTGCAAATCATCCTAACACAATTAAAAATAATTTTATTCATTTCCCTTCAAAAATTAAGAATCATTAATTGATTTCTTTAAATTTGGATTTTCATTATTTTTAATGAAAATGGAAGACATCATTTAATTATTTAAAATATATGATTCTTTCATTAAAATATTTTATTAACATTATTCATAAAATAAAATTGATAAATAAATTAGTAAAATAATTATTTTATAAACAAAGTCTTGATAGGGTATATATCTCATTGACACTTTTGAATCATTTACTCAGACGAAATTTTAATAGAGTAACTTGTTCTTTACTAGGTTTTGTAACTAAGAAATATTTTTTTGAATGGACAAAACATAGGCTGGTTAGGGTTGTTATAAACTTCATAATATGGCCTTTTTGAAACTACTGAAATGGCTGCTCAAAACTACTTAAATGGACTACTTAAAATTGCTGAAAATAGCTGTCCAAAACTGCATAAAGGGACCTCTTTAAAACTGCTGAAAATAGCTGTCCAAAACTGCATAAAGGGACCTCTTTAAAACTGCTGAAAATAGCTGTCCAAAACTGCAAAAATGGGCTAGATAAAACTGCTTAAAATAGCTGTCCAAAACTCCAGAAATGGGCTAAGAAAGACTGCTGAGTTAGGCTAAACAAGACTGCTGAAATAGGCTAAGAAAAATTGCTGAAATAGCTTGTTTAAAACTGTTTACTGGGCTAAAACAGGATGCTCAGAACTACATAAAAGGGCTGTTTAAACTGCTGAAAATAAGCTATTTTAAAGCTGTCAAAACTGCTCAATAAGGCTGCTTGCAGAAAGTTTGAGCTTAGTAAAAGAAATAGTATGTTCATTCGGGTAAAAAATTTCCAAGGTAACATTTTTGTAGCTTTTGTTTTACTAGGTTGAAGTTTATACTAACTGGAAGACACAAGGGCTTGTCCCAACACATTAATTTCAAATAATAAGTGCTCTGAAATTTTCACAAACCAGAATATGCCAACATAAAGATTTTCACAAAACCCCGCTTACTTAATCAACAATAATTCCTGTACAAACAAGACTGCTTGCAGAATCAGAACCATCTCAGAAATTCAAAGAAAACCCAAACATTTTATAGTTGTTTTGCACAAGATAGTTTAACCATTATAACCTCTATTGGCAGTCACCACCACTCACCACCATCAACCGGTGGAATTGGTGGTACCGATCCAAGAACATAACACAACTCCTTAAAAGAAAATTTTAATTTGGAAACCATCATCTGAACAATTTACTATCAAACATCAACCATTATCATACAAGAGATGAAACAAAAAAAATTGAAACACCTTAAATTTCTGGAAATCCAACCGAAAATATACAATCAAATATACTTTAAGATTAACTCCTCTAACCCGAAATGAGTAGCACATGAACAACCAAAAAAAAATCATAACTTTAATTGAAAACTAATTCTATGGAACCCCTCAAACATAATGCTCTAAAATCAAATTAACCATCACAGTTCAGACTCATCGGATTGCCTCAACTTTCTTCAAAAACTCATTTTGGAAAATTGATACAATGCGAGGCTTCCTATGCTTGAAAATTCGAAATCTGATACAACAACAACCAAGCTAATTCCCTTAAACCTCTTACCCTTCTGTTCTTCGGATTTATAAAAGTGTGAGGTGACGAAGTAGCTTCAAGACCCGGCCTTTTAAAGGCATCTAAGATCCGGGTTGACTCTATATTTCCTAGGTAACAGTCGCTCCACGTAAGCTATGATCAATCCCTCATCGAACCCAGTGATTTGTTGTATAAAGTATATGCTGCTTTTTAGAGAGAAGGATGGGCAGAGGTGACGTGCAGAGGCTGCTATTCTAAGTCAGAGCTAGATATTACTTTTCAAGTATTTACTTCGCATTTCATACTAAAATTTGCTGTTGAAATGTAATGGTTCCACGTGTAACTGCCCACATGGGCATGGGCATGTATCCTAGTCGTTTCAATAATACCCAGTCCTAACCCGCACACAGTTTCGGCCAAATACCTCCTCTTAATCTGAATTTAAGTATATAAAAAAATAATAATTAATAATATTAATCATTATATTAATATTAAAAAAAAAGTTTATAAATATTATATTTTATCCCTGTATTTTGACACTCCGTTTTCAATGGTGCCATTCGTTTTTCTAAACGACACTCCGTTTTTATTTTATTTTTTTGTCACCTAAAAGGTAGCTCAAAACAAAAAACCAATCGCGTTTAGTATCACTATTTTTCCGTACTAATTCGAAATCTTTGAAAATTTCAAGCATTTGAACACTTTTCAAATTTGTCATATAATTTTTAAAATGACCAAAGTGCCCTTGGTTCATTTTTTTTTTCAGTACAACAATCATCTTAAAACTACAAAGATCAATATATATATATATATAAATAATAATTAAATATCAATAGAACCTTTGTAATTATTCGGGTTCTCACAATATATATGCATAAATCACCAAATAAATAATATCATATCATTTACTCTTTTCTCTCCCCTTTTGTCATTATCAAAAATAAATTAGGGGATGAGAGCCTGAATTTGTTATTATCACAAGTAGGACAAAAATGCAAAACATATTTTTATTGGATGAACTAAACAATAATGAAAATATAATAATAGAAAGCTCCCCCTACGATTGTGACATATCTAAGAATATTATATGAAAAAATAATTTATGAATGTAAATAGGCAAAGTAATTTTACTCTCTCCTTTTGTTATCATCAAAACCTTTATGAATATGATCACATGGAAAATGGTGATGTTCATCTACCAACCATAATTTGATTAAAAAAAATTATACATGCAAAACATAATTAACTCTTAGTACCTATGTATACTGGGTCCTTAAATGTTAGTTAAACTTACCATTTTGTGTATGGGGTGTTAAACCCTTCACTAATAAATTGAGAAGTAGGATAATGATAATCAGAATATGAACTCCTATACCTCATATGAGATCATGTGTAGTATGAAGTTTGAGGCATATGAAAGAAGTACCTCAATGCATTATGATGATATGTTTTCCACAGTCTCCATTAAGGCTTTAGATATGAATAAAAATAATTTTGAAACTTTTCTTGAAAACGTCTTGGTAGGGGACAACTAACATTCTTTTTTGGGAATATTAGGATTCTTTATGGGAATCCTGGGTTTGGGAGTTTTTCGTGTCCCCTTGGGAACCCATTCCATCGTGGTTGTGATTCTATCATGTTTAGCATGACAAGGATGTATGGAATGCCCCTTTCTATTGCAATAAGAACATGTATGAAATGGAGATGCATTAACCATTGTTTCTTTGCTCTTGGCAAGATACATGGTTGATGTGCAGTAGTGCTAGAGGAGTTTCCTGTATATCCTAAGCCCTCTCGATTAAAGGCGGGTCGTTGGACTCCTAACATTACATCTAAGTTTTCTTTTCCCCTCGTGAACTTGGTCGCAATGGTATTTAAGTTATCACGCTCTTTGGTCAGGGCTTCGACCTTTTCTCTAAGTGTTTTGTCGTCGAAAGGCATAGATGAGAAAGATTTTTGTGACATTTTGAGCTCTTCAAGTTGACTTTGTAAATTTTGTTTTTTCAAAATCAAACTTTCATTTTGTTTAGCCAAATCTTCATTTAATAATCTCAATTCAATATTTTCTTTTTCCAAAACTTTCTTTTGTTCATGAAAACGATTTGATTTTGCTTCAAGTTTATCAAATTCTTTTTCTAAAATATCATTTCTTTCAAAAAGCATATTGTATTCCTCTTGGAGCTCATCAAA
The DNA here is from genome assembly GCA_032359685.1 of Pittosporum tobira. Classification (NCBI taxonomy): domain Eukaryota; kingdom Viridiplantae; phylum Streptophyta; class Magnoliopsida; order Apiales; family Pittosporaceae; genus Pittosporum; species Pittosporum tobira. Next base: position 9,149 of record JAUMHB010092381.1, read on the forward strand.
TGTATAAGATTCATTGTCATCTACATCTTCTAAACCAATATGATTATTTATAGAATGAAGTTTAGATGGTACCTCATGATTTGCAGTAGACTCATTAGTTGCGACAAGACATAGGTTGATAACCTCATTTTGCTCAGTATCCTCCTGTCCTTCACTAAGATCCCATCTGATTTCGGCTACATGTTCAGATTGATGGCATTTGGAACAAGCTTCTAGATAGTTACCACTTCTATTAGATTTGAGAAGTTTCTTACTAAACTGTTTTGATTGATACCCTAATATTTTTTGTAGATGTCGAGCAAGAAGAGCAACCTCTCGTTCAGTCATGTTATCTAATTCCTCATTGGAATCTATATCTTCATAATAATGTGACACAATTTCTTCTCCGCAACCATAAGATCTTGCATATCTCATGGATCTACTTTTTGTAATGTCTGCACACACTAAGCAAACAAATTAAACAGTACTGCTCTGATGCCAATTGTTGATGCAAAATAAAAATCTAGAAGGGGAGTTAAATAGATTGTTAAATCTTTTATGGTTTTGAAGAATTTCTCAATGAGAAGTATATATGATCAATTGATTTAAGATGAGGAAATAAAGCCTGCAATAAATAAGATAAAGAACGAAATTACCAAGCATGCATAACACAACGATTTAGCCTGGTTCAGAGTTAATCTCCTACGTCCAGTCCCCAAGCCCCCTTCTACAGACTTGAGATTCCTAAGAATCCACTATTCTTAAAACCTCATTCTCGGTGGAGAAACCTTCAACAAATTATAACTTGTACCTTTGTGATTCTTTCTTGGACAAGAGATTACCTTCTCATCCTCAAGGATTCAAAGACCCAATTCCCGAAATCTTTGTAATCCTCTCTTGGACATAAGACTACCTTCTCTTCTTTAAGAATCCAAACAGTTCAACCTTATAATACTTCTTCTTTGATTATAGAAATTGAATGATGAAAAAGAGTGCTTCTATGCTAAGCAAAATACATCAATAGTGTTGGGTTTTGGATCAAAAATAAATTCAAAATTTAAAAACAAGTTATTTGATTCTCAGGAACCATGCGTATATTGAAACCAAAATAGAATATCGATTATACCTAAATGAATTTCGATGGAGATAAGAAGAACAGTTGCGTTTGGATCAGCGTGTCAATCATCACGCCTCTACTGGTATCCACACACACGAATTGAGCATGAGCCTTGTGTGTGCTAGCGCAGTTCTCCGGTTTTCTTCTCTCTAGTTCTCTCTCAACCTCATGGTGATTAAGGTTAGACAAAAAGACGTATGTACCTCATTTTATAATCCGCCCCTTTTAATTAGAGATACAAGATAACAAAAAAATCCTAGCTGTCTGGCCCAATACATTATAAGCCCAGTTCACTTATTGTGCGACCCTGTAGGTTCACCTAACATTAGCAGTAAGCCCAAAACTCTTTTTCGGCCCACAATTTATAAGCGGCCTCTAGCAAGACATTATAACTACCTAAGTTAGGTGAAAGTCGATTTTCCAACACAACTTTATCCATAACTAATAATATAATACAATGTATGATTAGACGAAAGGGCAAACCACTAACAATCTCCCAGTTGCACTGGAACCAATCATCCATGCGTAATCCCTTTGTCACAAGATATCACCATTGAACATAAGGCAAGAATATTATTATCCTTATATGGTTCAATCTCATGTTTTCCAATACCGTAGTTAGACTGTTTAAGCAAACGATTGACTCTTAAACTCGTTTGAGCATAGCCACACATTTAACAGTCTCAACTCATCGAGAGGCCTATAGATATCATTCTCTCATTATATGAGAGGGACAAATACCATCTTA
>JAUMHB010092458.1:0-10987 GCA_032359685.1 Pittosporum tobira
TTAGAGGTTTATGTTTAATAATTTATAATTAAAATATAGTTAAGTGATAATTTCGGTAAATGTGTTGATAATGAAAATTATGTATACTTGAAAATAATGAAAAACGAAATTTATCTATCATTAAGCGAAAAATACAGTATTTATTATTTTAAAATTTATTTCGACATATGAGTTTACTAGAGTGGTAAACTTACTTATAACCTATTGAAGTGACCAAGGTTCAAATCCTGACAACTACAATTAATTTTTTATTTTTTTTTAAATGGCCAAGGGACAAAAGTGTTCAAAAAATGACTAAATATTGAACTAAAATAATTTAGTTTGTGCTTTATATATATATAGATTTGATAATTAAAACTCAATTTTATATGCTCTGAAGTGCATTATTGGTCATATACCTCCAAAGCTTCATCCATTATGCTTGTTCAAATTAAAGTCCTCTATCATAGGATCTCAAAGCCAAGAGGACTTGACATGATATGCATCACCTGAGTTCCACCATTATTGGGCATTACTGGTAACAATAATTCCTTGCACTATTTATGAGTGAAAATAATAATAATAATAATAATAATAATAATAATAATAATAATAATAATAATAATAATCTACCACTAATTTAGAATAAGATTAAAACATTGGTTGTACTTGATCCACATAGCTCCCACAAATAACTTGTTGGGAGAATATCAGATGTTAAACTTTATTTTTTATTTATAAAGAGATTATTTTAATAATTATGTTCAACAAATTAGCACTTGACCATCATACAAAGCTTAACTATTTTAAATGAGTCAAAAACATAAATTCCCGAAATGAGAGTTTATTATTCTACTATTTCATGTGTTTCAAAACAAGAGTCTTGTTTGTTTCTAATAAAAATAGACTGAAAATTAAGTGATATGATCTTCAAATTTATTGCGAAAAAAGAAGTCACTAAATTTATAGTTAAAATGGGGGGTTTTAGATTGATTAATTAACTTGCAAATATTTTATAAAATGAGACTCTTATTTTACACAGGGCACTACAACAATATGCAAATAGCTGGTACAGTCTCATGTGTTGTTACTTCATACAATAAAATTGAACACAAAATGAAGATTTTGATCTCTGTTGCTTTCTAATCAACCAATCTTACCTACTGAATGACACACGTCCCATAATAAATTACACCAAGTCGTTAATTAATTATAATTAAATCAACATTAATACTAATAAAAACAATTAAGGGGTCATGGTCAGGCAGCCAGGTTGGATGACATAATTGAGGAAGAAGAAAATTTGAACTAAAAAGTTTAGAAAAATAGAAGTGGTACGTCCTTTCAAAAAAAAAAAAAAAAACCAGCTTACGCTTGCATCGTTGTAGAGGCTTGTAGTTCTTGGTAAATACGTAACGACTACCTTTCCTATTATATTATATTATTTATATGTTATTTTATTGTTAATAAGAGTTTCATTTAATTTTTAGTATTATTTTTTTTTTTTTAATTGTTAAAATTTATCGAAAGTTATTTTGTCTTGTAAACAAATCAGCAAACTTTAATGTGCCAAGAAATAATTAAAAATATAAAATGAGATTATTATTTTTGGACGGGTTAAAGTTTATTGTTTGTGAATTGGAATAGAGAGACTAAACAAAGATTCTTTCTCTTTCCTTTTTGGGTAATCTCCTTATTTATTCCAACTACATTTTTTTTTTGTGCTTTTCTCTCCCTGGTATGTAGGGAATCCAATTATTGTGCTCCATAAATTAATCAAATATCAACGAGTTCCATCACATGAGGTTGGTCATTTTCACTTAAATATGTGGTGGCGGCACAGGCCTCAAACTAATATATATATATATATATATATATATATATATATATAGATTACCAAGAAAACATTTAAAAAAAAAGAACTATTATTAAAATAATTTATAAGTTATGATGTGTCATATATTTCTTTTTCTCAAATATAAATATATATTAATATTCTAAAAATTTCACATAATTTTAATTAATTCTCAATTAAATTTTAAGCAGTTAATTAATGCCTTTAGGCAGCCATCTAACGCCTTTAGGCGGTCATCTAATGCCTCAAACGTCAAACGTCTAAATTTGAGTAATCTCTTCATGTGTCTGATAATTCTAGTATAGTTCAATCTAGTCATTTGGCCTTTCCTATATCCACTTATCAAATTTTTAAAAATTAATATATATGACAAGAACATAAATAAATAGATGATTTAATCAATGTTTAGAAAATTTAATGGTGTATAACTCTTTTATTTAGAATTAAGAAATTAATAAACCTATGCCACTAAAATTACAATATAAAAGATGAAAGATAATTTAGAGAAAACAAATATTTTCTTAACATATGTGTATTTTATAATTATGACAATATAAATTGAACGGAAAAAATATAAAATATCTTTTGCGAGAGAAGTCGAAGAATCTGACTCAAAATATTTAGAACTACTCAAAATAAATACAAAAAAGTGAGGGGATATACCTTGGTATTAGACATTTTTTTTGATATTATATTTTCTTGAAAAATCTATTGAGTGGGAAATTTAATTCCAGAGATGAATAAAAAAATAAAAAAAAAAAACTTTTTGGCTCTACTTCCGCTAAAGTCCTTAAGCAATCATATTAGTGGAAAAAGAAAGTGACGAGCATGAAAAGGAAATAATAAAAAGAAAGAAAAAATAGAAAATAATAAAAAGGAAGAAGAAAGAGAAAAACACCATATTATTGGGAATTCAAATTTGTTGTTTTAATACTGTCTAATCTATTGTCTCAATTTAATAAAATAGTTGTATTTTATATAAAAAAAAATTATAATTAATTTTTACAATTAATAAATTTAAATATAATATATTTATTTGATTGAATTTAAAATAAAAAAAATACAATAACATTTAGGACATCAGATTTGGGTTCCATTAGGGTTCCATTATTAGTTCTATATGTCAAGAGTTTTGATTTACCTTCCATTCGAAAAGCAACTTTGTTGCCATTATGAAATTAGAGGACTAAATTTGAATGCTCCCACTCGCTGGAAAGATGTGAAGACGTGAGAAGCTTCAACTTCAATTAAAAGCTGTAAAGCAGGTTATGGACCTAAAAATCATATTCTATTTGCCATAATTTAAACGTCTTGTTTAGATTTTTTTTTAATTAAAATTAATATTTTTAATTTAATATGAATTATATTAATTTTTTATTATAAATTATATTCTTATACTTTGAAATATATATATATATATATATATATGTATCCATTACTAATTGTAAAATAAATTAAAAAACATTTAAGCTGGACGGAAGGAAGGAAGAGAGTAGGTGCTTTGAATGTGTATTTATATGTACGAAGGTACGTCTATTCTTGCCTAAACTGATGGCCAGCTCATTAGCTGCACATAATGAACATAACACTCCTTGTTACTTGGAACTTAGAAACCTCGATCGCGACAAAATAAAAAAATTTTAAATAAAAATAAATTTCAAAATTTTATAATCATAGTTAAATTATATTCTTGCTTTGTTATTGATATATAATATTTTTCAGGAGCATAATTATTTAAATTTTTGCTAGTAAAGATATTTTTTAATTTTTTTTTGTCCTCCACGTTTTTCGAATTCCAAAATGGTCATAAGTATAAAATTTTAAGTAACACATTGAAGCTTACAAAATGATAAAATTAAATTAAAATCTTTAGTTTCTCCATGTTTCATAACCAAAGGATAATAAAGAAAAATTGCCCATGTTTGAATAACGTGTTCAAACCTAACAAGTACATACTCCTCATTCTCATTAAAATTATAATATTTATTTTTTAAAAATATTTTATAAAATTAAAATTTAAAAAAAAAATTAATAATATAAATCGTCAAATTTATTATTATTTTATCAAATATGGTATATCACTTCATTTATTATTCTACTATTATGGCTCACCATTTTATTCATTAATCCAACATTATAATCCTCTACTTCAATTACTATTTCATTATTTAAAAATTATAATATCAATATTATACCACACCACTTTAATTAATACTCACTCCGTCTCAGAATAAACAGTTTGATTTTTTATGTAACTTAAGAAATGTGTTTGATATTATAATTTTAAATGGGAGAATAATGATTGAAGTATTAATATTAATTTAGATAATAAAATAATAGTTAAAGTGGTGGTGTATATTATTGATATTTATAGTTTTAAGTAATAGAATAGTAATTGAAGTTATGTGCTATATTTGATAAAGTAAAGATAATTTAGACAATTTATGTTATTAAAATTTTCAAAAATAAAAGATTACAATTAATGTAGGACGACCAAAAAATACAACTGTTGCTATTAATATGGGGCGAATGAAGTATTTTACTATTTAAATTATAATATTAATATAAATAATTTAAACAATTTATTCATAATCAAATACTATATTTTTTAAATTATGTAAAAAGTGTGTTGTTAGAATTTTGGAACGGTTGATATTTTCCCAATAAAATGCCTTGAGTTTTAAACTGCCGTCCACGTTTCCCCAGAAGTTTCCAGATTTTAATGAAAGAGAGCTAAGCACCTCAATTAATAATAATGATAATAATAGTTGACAATTTCACACTTAAAAAAAAATAAAATAAAATAACATACGTAGACTACAGTTATATTGTATTATTTATTAAAATTAATTTAAATACAAATCATAGATGTGATTGAAAATAACGGTTCCCTTAATAATTCAAATGTTTATTATTATGAGCAGCAATAAAAAAGTATCCTAATTTGGGTTCAATTTTTTTTTTTTTTTTTTAAGTAGAAGGATCATTTTAATTAGACTAAATTCAAGATTAGCCATTGTATAAAATGTTAGATTAGAACAATTATCGAATATTCTATTTATAAATTACAGGATAATCTTTAAACAATCTAAAAATAAGTGTGTTATTCTCATCTAAATTGAAATCTATTAGTATTAGATTATTGAGAAAAATTAGATATTTATTGTTTTGTAAAAATAGGAAGATCTGGTAAATCCAACCCATGTAATTAATAAATATGTGTCCATGTGTACCCTTTTCTGATAATTAGTACTTCTTGACTATTCTAAATTTCTAAATATCTGGTGCAAATCCAACCCATATAATTAACAAATATTTGTCCATGTGTACCCTTTTCTAATAATTAGATATCGTAGATTTATTGAAGTTTAAACTGTGTGCGTGAGGGTAAAATGGAAATTTTCACAAATAAAGAGTTTAGAAAACTACAACTACCACATGAATCTTGATTAGACTTCCCACAAGTCATTCAACACGATTAAAATGACCTAATTAAAATATTCCGTTTGTATTTAATTAAAAAAAAAAAAAAAAATTTCAGAAAAGAAAAAAAGAAAGAATATTCAAAAGACGCAACGGCTTGCCTATTTAAACCGAGCCTCTGCCTCGTCTTTCTTCTCCTCCTCCTCCTCCTTCTCGTTCTCTTTGAGCCATTGTCTCTCTCTGTATATCTATACATTTGCTTCTCGTATCTGCTCCTAGCATTCTTTCTCTCTCTAGTATTCCGGCATTTTTTTCTGGTAAGTTGTGATCTTGAAACTTTGCTTTCTTATATACCAATATCATTTCGGTTTCTGTTGTATTTATCATCATGTTTGTTCTGTTAATGTTTACCCACATTTATGTGGTTTTTATGGGTTGGTTGGAAATTTGTGATTATAAAAGTTTTCTACTTTTTTTTTTCTTGATTTGTGACCCGAATTATGAATTGTGAACTTATTCATGGCTCTTGGTAAAGTTTGTACCTTTTTTAATTTTTTTAGTCTAATTTCTTTGTTTGTGGTTATTGGGGAACTTAGGAAATTTGTAATGATGATTGAAGAACTCAAATATGATTCTTCAAGCTATTAAATGTTGGAGAAAATGGGTTTAGTTTCAATATTAATTTAATGCCATTTTTATAATAAATTCTTTTCTTTATATTTTAATACTCCTTATTATGAAAGTCAGATTAAGACAATTAAAATTTGACTGAAGCAGTAACTTTGTTGGTAATTTCTGACCTCATAATGTTGATGGTCCACATTACCTGGCACAGTTTCTTGTGAGTTGTCCCATTCAGGAACTCAAGAAGCCCCAATTTGAAGTTGTTGGGGATTATAAAACTGTGTAGCTAAATGGCCATGTTTACCATACAAGTTGCCTTTCGAGTTAAGAAAGTTTTTGTGATCAATTTATTTCACTACATGAGTTATAGGTTGAGAATTAAATTGGTGGTTTTAAATTATCATGGTCCTAATGCCAACTTCTTTTGGTTTTATACTCAAGAACCGAGATGGAGTTTGAGAACCGGTGCAGACAGGTTGATAGGTCGAAGTACGACTGTCTTCTTTTCGGTACGTATTTAATTTGAAGCTATGGCTTATAAATTGCATTATTTATGGAAGAGATGGTGAATAACGATGTGTTTGAAATGTCAGATCTGGATGATACTCTTTATCCCCTTAGTTCTGGTTTGGCAACTGCATGTCGCATTAATATTGAAGGTAATGGTGGATCTTCTGTTCCTTAAGTCTTCATTATGTTGTTAAATGCATCTATAATTTCTAATTTTAGTTTTTGATGAACTTCTCCAGATTATATGGTTGAAAAGCTTGGCATAGATAGGAGCATAATCTCTGAATTGGGCAACTTACTATACAAGAATTATGGAACAACAATGGCAGGCCTTAGGGTATGGCCTTTAATTTGTTCATTTTCACTAGTTGTGCTCTTTAATTGTTTATAATATAATGATTTCTCGTTACATATCATCCATGGCATTTTACCTATGCAGGCTATCGGCTACGACTTTGATTATGATGAATATCACAGGTAAGGAATTACTCCTTTTTTTTTTTTTTTTACCTTTAGCCATTCATAAGTCATAAAAATATGTTTCTACTTGTTTGTTGTTTATTTGATAAATAGTAGGGATGTTTGAATTTATTTTATTTTTCGCAGCTTTGTCCATGGAAGATTACCGTATGAGAATCTAAAACCTGACCCTGTTCTAAGAAGTCTTTTGCTAAGCTTGCATATCCGTAAAGTTGTGAGTATTTCAACCGAAGTTATTGAACAATACAATCATGAATAGATGTGGTGCTGTTAATTTTATTTACTGATATTTATTTAATTTTTAATTTGCAAATTAGATCTTTACAAATGCCGACAAGGTCCATGCTGCTAAAGCACTCAGCAGATTAGGTTTAGAAGACTGTTTTGAGGGGATCATTTGCTTTGAGACTCTGAATCCTACACACAAGAGCACCGTGTCAGATGACGAGGATGACATTCAGTTCATTGGTTCAAGAGTATCTTCAAGTACCGCTACTATTAGCTCTGGAATTTTTGATATTATTGGACATTTTTCTCAGCCTAATGCTTTAGGATCAGTATTGCCGAAGTCACCAATTGTCTGCAAACCATCTGAACATGCCATTGAGAAAGCTCTCGAGATTGGCAACATTAACCCTCAGAGAACAGTGAGACACTCGCCTTTAGGATTTGATATACATACTTTAATTTAAGTGCTATATTAATTATTTTTCCATTGTTGAATTTCTATTTTCAGCTGTTTTTTGAAGATAGTGTCCGGAACATTCAATCTGGCAAGCGGGTTGGCCTTGACACTGTGCTTGTAAGTCCCTAGAGATTCTTTCCGTAGATAATGATGATAGGCTTGATAATGATGATATGCTTAGATTAGTAATATCAAAACTTTATTCCCAATTTTACAATTCTGCTGGCAAAATGACGTCTTACGTTGTTTGGCCTTATCATTTGAACTTGTGAGATTTTCTTTTGGTATGGTGGTTGAGTTGTTTAAGAGTATCATGTCTTTTTTGTTTCCAATCATATTTTGTCATTATATGTATATGGTTGTCGCTCCTCTTTTAATTTGACATTTCTTTAATTTTTAATGAACTTTTACTTTAAAAAAAAAAAAAAAATCACAAAACTCTCACAAATAGTGCCATAACTTGAAGGACCCATTTGACGTTACGTGTACAGGTGGGGAGTTCTCAGAGGATTAAAGGAGCTGATTATGCATTGGAAAGTATCCACAACATCGGAGAGGCGATACCAGAGCTTTGGGTTGCCGGCAAGATATCATCGGAAGTTGGAAACTATGGCAAGGTCGCCGTGGAAACTTCCGTGACAGCTTAGATTTATTATGTCCTTATGTATCATCATTGAGATTAAAAAAAAAAAAAAATGGAGAGAAATTAGGCATATGGAAATGATGGGTGGGATGCTCTTGCCTCCCATAATTCATGTCTTCATTAATTTAATCAAATGATGTAAATGTTTTGTTTTTAATAATCAATTAATATATAAAATATTTGTCTTCAAATAATTGTGTTACGTACTTTGCCTTCTTTGTTGGGTGCTATGATTGTGTTGTTCTCCTGAGTTGTAAAATTTTAAAATATTTTATAAAAAATAACATTTTTAAAAATATATATTCAACAACAATTTTTACATAAAAAATATTATTTATAAAAATGATTTTTTAGAAATAATATAAAATTTTATTTATAATTTTAATAAATTAAAAATATTGTTATATTTTATGATACTAAAATTAAAATTAAAAAAAAAATAAAAAAAAAAATATTTTAAAACGGAAGTTGTATCGATCGAGAGCTCCTGTCATGATCAGCTTGGGATTATGACAATGAAAACGAAATGGCAGTGGCAATCATACACATTAGCATGGCAGTAGCGGGAAAGGTGTTTCTCTTTGGTTAAGATTTGGTATATGATTGAGGATTGACGTGTGGACGAAGTGATAACTTCAATTTTATATTGATTTTATTATATTTTTTTAATTTTAAAATTTTGACAAATTGGGTTTTTACACAATTGTTTAATACAGCACATACTATTATTGTTTACTTTGATTTTACGGTAGTCAAAATATTTGACTTTTTGGATTTTGAATTCTATTGGATGCCGTGAAAGAGAAATTTTTTTATCAGTTCCTATCAAATTTGATTACTCAGAGGTTGTTTCTGATGGTATTATCATCACAATAAGTTCCTAATGTTGTCTTATCATTCTCTATTTCGTCTGGAAGATATTACAAATTTTAAAATATATTTTTATTTTATGTTTGCTTTTTAAATATAACCAGTACTTACTTAATAGGAAAAATAAATTATATTATAATGTTAAAAGAACATCTTTGGTTATAGTTTAACATCATTATAATAATAAATAGAATCAAAAGATGTTCTCTAATTTTTATCCCCAAGTAAATTTTTGTGCAACATTTTTCTTATACTGAAAAATGAAGTTTCTGAAGCAAATATTTCGAAGCTTAGTACCATAGAAGCCCAATTTCCGTTATTTTGGGCTTTTTTGTCTGGTCCAAGCCCATCAGAGGTACGCACCAGACACGTTAAAGTGACGGCCCAATTCTGGATGGCTCACTTAAAGGCAAATAAAAGACCAACCAATATAGATAGATACAAAATAATGAGCAATGCCAACCTTTGTAATCAAAATCATAATTTGGGTACTTAAATTAGTTTTATTTACCATAAAGCGAAGCTGTATTTTGCAATGTTACAGAAATTGAACTAGGCGAGCGCTTAGGCGGAAGCGGAGCCCAAGCGCCTCAAGTAAACTCTAATCGGTGAAGAAATCGTCCATAAAAATTAGGCGGACGACTAGGCAGGCGAGACAGAATGACTTTTTCAGTTTTTTTTCTTATTTTTTTTAATAAAAAATCTAATTCTTAAAATATTCAAAACTTAAAATTCTAAATTCTAATATACAAATATAAATAATAATAAATTATTTTTTCACTTAAGAAAACACCTAAACTCCAACTAATCCGCATTAGGCACCATGCCCCCCTCTATCACTTATGTCCGCCCACCGATTTCTGTATTTTGATAACAAAAGGGCTTGAAGCTATTTATTTATTTACTGTATGTATTTTCGTGTTGGGCCTAATATTTATTGGGTCGATAGTCCAGCCCATGTTTATCTCGAACTCAACTTCTTTTGTGATCTGTGAGCTCAACCGATCATTTGTTGCCAAGTTAAATTATGAAGTAGACTAGACGGAAGAGTTGGTCGCTTCACTTCGTTACAACTACCAGCATTAAAAGGAATTGGTAGCTTCACTTTAAAAGCAATTGGTAGCCTCACTTCGTTACAACTACCAGCATTAATAGGAAACACTCTGGAAGGCTCTGACAGTTGTAGTAGCAAATGGCGGAATCCATCCCAGCCACCACTGTCCTTGTTACCGGAGCTGCTGGAAGAACCGGTAATTGAGCTTCATCTATCTCAATTATATATCTACAATTGTATTTATATCTTTATCAAATATCGCTGTTCTTATGGAAGTTAATTAGATCGTTTATGAATATGGCTTTCTGTGGATTTGAGTCTTCTTTTTTTTTTTTTTTTTTTTGGTTAGATTAGATTCAGATAAAATTAAATTAAAAGAGTTGAGAAGTATAGAATTGAAGCAATTAATACTCATATTTTAGTGACTTCCCCCGATGTAGATACTTCATCGTTCAAAATAGAAAAGCATTATAGACGGCTAAAGATTGGCTTTTAAAATTTTGAATTTTGAAATTATATGAAATTATCTGATTATATAATCTATATATATATATATATATATATATATAAAGCACAAACCATAATATTTTGGTTCAATATTTAACCATTTTTTAGACACTTTTGCCTCTCTGTCATTTTTTCTTTTTAAAAAATTAATTGTAGTTGTCAGAATAAATTATGAGTGAGTTTGTCATTCTACTAAACTTATACGATGAAATAAATTTCAAACTATTAAATACTGTATGTTTTGCTTAATAATATGTAAATTTGGTTTTCCATTATTTTTAAGTATACATACTTTTCATTATTAACACATTTACCGAAATTATCACTTAACTATATTTTAATTATAAATTATTAAAC
>JAUMHB010092469.1:2913-14049 GCA_032359685.1 Pittosporum tobira
GACTATCAGTCCTGGATCAGTCCTCAACTGGGTTTTTTTCTATTTTTTAAATTATTATTTTTTTGCAATTTATAAAATTATTTAAAATTATATAACTTTCAGAATACTTTTATTAAGTTAGTAATTCATAGTTCTACTTTTACTAAGTTTGTTAAAATAGTTATTTTATATAATTAGTTATATAGTTACGCTATATATGTAGTTATATTAGTAGTTATTTTATATATTTAACTATTTTACATAGTTATTTACTTTAGGTAGTTAGTAATTTATATATTTATAAATTTATTTTTTTATAATAGTTAATAGTTTTTAAAAAGAGTATTGAAAACAAAAAAAATAATTTTTTATAATACTTGATAATTTATGCAGGGTTTTTATAGGGCTTTTAAGACCAGTCTGAGCTCAGGTTAGGCATGGGCCCAGGCCGATTTTTAACCAGGATGGGTCCAAAGATTGGTCCAAAGTAAACCGGTCTTCAGGTCAGTCTTTCTCATGACGGTCTATTGAGCCTTTTTCATCTTTTGAAAACTCAATCCAATCCTAACCGGTACTTGGTCCAAACTTTAATCAAATCAATCACGGTTCAAATATCGACCTTCAGATTTGTTGTGCATCTCTATTTGCAGGTCATACATGGTGGTGACTTAGAGACAGGTCACATCCCAAGAGAAGGAAACAACATCCCTAACCATGGCTGTGTCCTTGCCCGGTCAACGTCTTCCCAACTCCATCTAATTGCTTGTCTCAACACAACCCTACCTGGATGATCTGATTTTAAGCCTCACTGTCACAGATCTAAATTCCCAACGACATTTTCCAATAATGCCCAAAACATTGAAAAGTTTTTTGCACTCAATGTCATGATTACCCTACAACTCTCATAGGCTTGCATATAGTAATACAAAAATAATTAATTAATAAACAGTTATCGTTTTGTTGAACGTTCCTATATAATATTACTTCTATTTATATAGATATACAAGATAATTTTATAACTTAAACACAATCAACAAATGATCATTTGACCATTATAACCTTTAATACTTTCCATAGTCTTGCAAAATATAAGAGTACTCCTTCTTACCTTTTGGAATTAGTGGAGTCAAAATCATATGAAATACAACAGACTGTTTTGGTATTTAATTGCAAATCCCGGATACCCTTCTTATCCAAATAAGAGAAAGTGACTCCACCACTACAAACTGCTAATAGTAACTTTTAAGGGTTCATTTTCCTTAATTCCAGTAACCTAAATTCAGGATGCATGATAAGACTTGGTGGTCCTAATATATAATAATATAAATATACCAGTACCGTTAATGTATAGGCTCCATATAGTTTAAAGTGTAGGGTTGACTTACTGACTTTAGTGTTCTAGTAGTGAAGATGTGTTACTAGTTAGAATTTAGAAAATTACTTATAAGACAGAGGCTACGGCATACATCATTTTATATACGGTAATATCAATATTTTTAATAAAAGGACATCATTTTGTCTATTTTATTTTTCATTTCGTACAAAATAATGTTATTTTCTTTTTCCTTTTGCTCTCATTTTAAATTCAGTTTTGATTTTCTCCCAACATTTCTAATTTCAATAAATTACATTTTCTTCAATTTATTTTTACTGATTGATACTGACAACAAAAAGCCTATGGCAGCAACTCGCAGCATGCCACTATTTCTGTTAAGTTTGCTTCCTTTTTTGATTATGAGGTAACAGACCTAAATATGCTTCACATTCACTGATAATACCAAAAATACTCCACCAATGAGATGGAGTATGTGTCATCAAGTAAGGGCATCTTAGATATTTCACCGGCACAGTTCTACACTTCTACTATAAATACAATCCTACCAGGAGTATGTGAATATCAAATTTAAAATTATTAAACTTTTCATGAGGAATAAATACCTTCTTTGATTAAATTAGAGAAAATAATCATTCAAAACACAAGAAAATATAGAGTAAATAATTGATATAAAAGTTGAATTACTTCATCAACCTGACATAATATCACTCCACTTATTTGATGAATGAAGCAGAGATAATGGATAAGTTATAATAAATTGACAGATTTTATTTTTTAAATTAATATGAGTAAGGTAATACTACCATATCAGATTAATGGCATGATGCATATGTTGAATTGAATATTTCCTCAGAAATTGTGATGAAAGTATCTTTCACTTTCCTTTTGATTACTTTTGTTGATAAGGAGACAAGTCACATCAACCAATGGAGTATTAAATATAAATTCATGGTTAAGTTATAGTTAATCATGGTTTAACAATATGTGGATCCCACTAATTGAAATACATGGAGATCGAATCTTCAACCCAATAATAATATTCCAGATGTTGGTTGAAGCTACGACAATGGATCCCATGGTGGGGGCTGACCAGGGAACTCACTGCTTGGAATGTCTATATGATCATGAATTGCATTTTAGTCTCACCAGCCTGCCATTGCCCCAATTCATTTCATTAATGTCTAATTTACGTGGTTTTGTATTAATTAATTAATTAATTAATTAGCTTATTAAATCACAAAATAATATTATAGAAAATGTGAAAAATGATCTACCTTATTTTAGTCCTTTTCGCTTTTAATGTAATGTCTTGCAGCTTAAGTCATGCATGACGAAATACATAATCCGAAATTGATACGAGGGATATGTGGTCAAAGATTTAATCCATCATTTGTAATTGAAAGTCTAAATCAATTAGACAAGAGGTCAAGATTGCCTGATGTCTAGCAAGAAATGATCTGTATTAGGACTGAAGTGAATCAACTTTTGATGATACATACAATCTTCTTCGATAGAATAAGAAAGATTAGGGTTTGTTTTGAAGGATTGGATTGCACCGAATCATAATGGTCATTCGTAGAGCCCATGGTGATTTTTTGAAGATTGCACATCAAATTTAAATACTGAATTTATTTTTTAAAATATTAAGATTGACGTAATTCACTAGAAAACTCTAAAAGATTACTTAAGTGATAGTGAACATCATAATAAAACTTCTCCATAGAGACCATTTGAGGCCAAAATTTTTAATCTACACAGGAAAAGAACTCCTCTATAGAGACTCTCTCTGAGGTCAAAAAATTCCAATGTACATCGAAAAATTAGTAGCTAAAAATACTTCCGTCATTAAAAAAAAGAAAAAAGGTTTACAAAGTCCCACATTGGAGCATTCACACATTAAGACTCGTTATACAACTTTGGAAGCTGTGGACACCCAAGTCTGCCAATCAATTGGTTAGCGAAAGATAATCGAAAAAATATGTGTAATGTCAAGTCAATCTTGCGACAAGGGATGATGAGCTGCAAAGTCCCACATTGACACCCCTGTTCGCGATTCAATTGGTTAGCAAAAGCTCACCGTTCTCGGAGGAGTCTACTCCACTCATTATAGCAATTGGTTTTGAGTTGGGTATGCTGACACGCAAAGTTATTCATTCGAAAATCCAAAAATTAAGACTCGATCATAATATAATTTAAGAGACTTCTCCTCTCATTCCAATTAATTTTGAGTGTGATGATTCAATAAAATAATATTATTTCAGACTAAACAGAAACAGTTAAGATGTATATGGAGCAGTTTATATCTCAAGAAGCACTAACTCAGTATATTTCATGTTGAATGATGTATAAATTGAATGTAATTTATAATTCATGTCTGTAATTAGTGGAGATATTTCAATTCCATTTCCCAAATAGTTGATTTTCTTAATTAGAGGTCAAATCAGACATAGCGTTGATTTTTCTAAAAGAATATATATATATATATATATAGACACACACATACACACACTCCCAACACTTGTTCAGACAGTGTTCAACAATGTGATCCATGGATGCATGCAGTTTTCTAGACAACTTCATAACTGCTTGGTTTGTTTGCCACTACACAAATTTTAGGTACAACAGACATATTTTTATATGAAAAAAATAGTTTCCCGTTCCAAAATAATAGTCTCAGTTAACCGCCGTTATTTTATTTTGCTTCCTAATGTTCGTAAAGAGAAATTAATGTTATGCTCGGCACGATGGTCCTGCGCCTTTGTTGGATAAGTTGGTTGGCCAAGTCAAAAATAGTATATATATCTGTATATAATTAAGGTTACGAATATATATCCGACCCCAAACTCTCAGATCCTTATACTAGCTAGAGATGGAAAGGACTTGAGAAATATTACAGCTCAACTATATAGCTTGGATTACCAAGCAGACGTGAAGCAGAAACTTCCACTGAGAATTAAAGAGGTTATGAGAAAGATAACAGAAGTACTAATAATAGTAAGGGGTGTAAACGAATCAAGTATTGAGTTATTCAGATTTAGTTCGTAAAGTTTATCGAGTTTAAAATAAAATTTGTTTTAAACTCGTTTAATTAGCAAGTCAAGTCAATTATGAATAAAGCATGTAACTCCAAGTATCATTGTGAAATAACAATTTGAGAAGATCCGATTAATCGATCAAAATTTAAAATATGTTCAAATTCTACTCGTTAATATTTTGAATCGAGGCGATCGAGCCAAACCTATTTGGTTCAATTTATAACCTTAAATAACATACAACAAGAAAAGGTTTAGATCGAGTTAGAGTGGACTAATAAATGCGTACAAAATGTGGTTGAATGCGTGTGCTAGCTAGCTGATGAAATAAGCGCAAGGAATTCTGGATCATTCAAAATCTTCTTGATGGCATTCCTTCTCCGGTCGCATTCAGTCACTACTAAATACTGATTTATCAATGTTGGAAGTTTTAAATGGAGTATAATTCAAATGATTGATAACTAATTAGAGGGTAGCTAGCTAATTCCTTCACCATTGATGATGATCGTGAATGTTATATATATATATATATATATACACACACACACACACACACACACACACACACTCCGGTTGTTGTGGTTAGCTTTCCATCTTACTCATGCCTGCACGCGTCCCTTACTCCCTTTCGATCAATTAGTTCTACGAATTGTTTTTTAGCTAATTAGGGGTGTTAAATGAGCAGCTGGTTATTTAAAGCCCAAGTTTGTTAAAAAAATTTGTTTAATTTAACAAGTTGAATTCGAATTCGCTCATTTAAAATTCTATTAGATAAAAATTCGAACATTAAATATTTTTAAATTATTGTTGCAAAAATTCGAACTCGGCTCATTAAAAGCTTTGACAAAAGACTCGTCGAGTTCGGACTAAAAAAAATATTTGTTTAACTAAACGAATCAAGCTTGAACTCAACTTGTTCAGCTCGTTTAACATATTTATTTATTTTGGTAGGAGAAATTTATCTATTTATTTATTTATAATGTCTATATATATTTATATATATATATATATATAGACAGCTTGCTAGCATTCAATATTATCTGCTTTTCTTACAGATTACATTTTCAAATTTGATTAGATATTTCCAAATCTGTATTGCATACAGTACATTGATCCATCGAGTCCTCCTGCCACATTTATCCACTTGTTTTCGAAATTATTAAGTTCAACAACCTATTCAGCTGTATATACAGCTTTAATTCTTGAATGCATGGGGATTGTAGGGTCTGTTGATTAAGGTTTGTTACTTTTCACAATTAAATCATGCAGGGTTGGTTCAACATTTCATGTAATTGAATGAACTGGTTAGGGCATGGACGTGGCATTACAAATACCCAGATACTGCTGTTATATACAGTCTTCCACAATTTTCACAATACATTTTGACGATTATATGATATAAATTTTAAAATTATTGAAGATGCATTAGAGTATTATATTTTTATAAAAAAATATAACATACATATATACTACAAAAATAAGAAATTTAGATAAAAATAAATTATCTTAATTTTCTTTCCATGCATTTTGAAATTCGTGTCAAGTTGTCATTAAAATGTGTTGCAACAATTGTAAAACAGAGAGAGTAACAAAGTTATGACAAACACAAAAATTCAACCAAAAATAAAAAAAAACAAAAATACACCAATCTGCGTGGAAATTCAAAGAAGAAAAAAATCAAGGGAGAGTGGCAAGAGAATTTACAACAAATCGAAATCTAAAGAATGCAATGTGTACAAAACACTTAACCCAAGTTTCAAATGTACATAACTTCACGATCTCACAAAGTCAGTTAAATATGAGAATTTGTAATAAAATCCTAAGTTATATAGATACATACATACATACGTACGTACGTACGTACTTATCCCAATAACAAAATAGGTCCACAACACCCCCCCCCTCAAAAAAAAAGAAAACGAGGATTAATTGTGAGCGACAAGTTTCAAAATATCAATTTAAGTCATTCGCTGACAACAATTTTTTTTTTTTTTCTACCTTCAGATCGCTACAAATTTATTTCAACTTGGATCAATAAACAAATCTGAATTACAAGATTTCTAAACAAGACTAAACACATACAAATTGATATGTTTGGTATATATCTATATTAATCTTTGACTACCAGAGGAGGATCAGAGGAAACAGATAAACGGGAAGAACCAGGCCGGTAACATGCATAGCTAGCTCTCCTTCTTCTTATGTTCCTTAATTTGATATCTACATATCTTCCCCATCCAACCGACTGCACCTGCCGTAAGTGCAGTTTGGAGTAATTAACAACCTTAATTAGGTAATTAGTTCTCGTGTCCAGTGATCGAACATCAAATTAAGCAGAAACTGTATTACTTAACGAAACCCAAATCTGCTGTCCTAGACGATGTCTCATCTCATGTTCCAAATGGTTGTATTGCATTTAAGATTTCGGTCTTAAATCTAATCTAATGGTTGTATTGCATTTAAGTTTATTAACTGTAAATGTTGGAGAATATTATATTTATTGGTAATAATATTAGCATTAATTATTAGTAGTTTAGTTTCCAAGTCAGAATAAGTTTCTTATTCTCCAAGTAGGTTAAGCATATATAAGGTCTTTTTGTAATCTTATTTTATATTTCAATTTTAATATATCATAGTCTTCTATATGGTATTAGACCTTTAGGTTTTTGGTCTTAAAAATATTTTGCTTCCGCTGCCACCGTCGGCGAAAACTCTAATTTTATTGTCCCACAAAATTGATTCTACCAAATTTTCAATATGCAAGCTCTAGTGGAGGATCGGAAGAGATTTTAATCATGGAATTTTGACAGATCTAGAGGTAATATTATGTTAATGAAAGTTTGGCTAGTCTTTGGGAGGAGGCGAACTTAACGCTTTGCTTCGGGGAGGAAAGGCTCTGGATTTTGGTTTATTGATTTGATTAATTGCTCTAGTTATTACTCTACTTAATTGATCTAGTTTATTGATCTAATTAATTGATCTGGTTAATTGTTCTGGCTTAGAAGTTTAAGTTTATTATGTAACAAGTTAAAAGTTGTGACTATAAGACTTTTAATTTGAGGGGGATGTTGGAGAATATTATATTTATAATATAATATTCTTAAAACAATATTTATTGGTATTAGAATTAGTATTAATTATTATTAGTGGCTTTAGTTTTCAAGTCTGAATAGATTTCTTATTCTCTAAGTAGGTTAAGCATATATAAGGTCTCTTTTGTAATCATATTTTATATCTCAATTTTAATATATCATATTATTCTACAGTAAAAATTAACTGTAAATTTTTTATGGGATACAACCGTTAGATTGGATTGGAACAGCATTTAGAACAATAAATTTGGACTCTTAATTAACATACTTGATTTTGAAAAGAAAAAAAATTACCTTAAAATGGTAAAAAATTCAATAAATTACAGAAGTATATCTGAGTGGATTGGTGGGATGTAATTGTTCTAATTGTTAAAGGCACACGAAGTAGTGTTCAATATCTGAAGATCGATATCGTAGGGAGCAGAATTAATTGAGTAATTAAAGGACGGTACGTGGACCCTTTAGTGCTGTGCATGCAAATTTATCTTTGTATCAACTTGTTGTGGTCCTGTTAGACAGCCAGATATGTTACAGACAGATGATGCACAAGGGTTTCACAAGGGAATACCCACGAATTTATTCCACAAAAATCTCAACATTCACCTCACCTCCATCTTTACATTTTTGTCCATTTCTCTTTCATTTCATGAATCAGCTTCTTTGTGTATTCATGGTGTTTGGGACCACTCCATTTATATATAGAGAGAGAGAGGGGGGGCTGGCCCACTTTTAAAGTTGATTGTCAGACTTATGTAGCCAATAAATCTCAAATTTTCAACTTAAATGTTGAATGACTACAAGTCTATATAAAGGAAAGACTTTCGCGCAAAGTGTTGCTAATAATACTAAAACTAGTTTGTTGCGGTTACCGCACAAACATTGTGCAACAACTGATTAGACTTTACGGTTGATGAAAAACTGATATTCTGACCCTTAAATGTTAGAGATGGATGGCAGAAATTTCTTGGCTGCTTAATTAAGCCCTAGTACACAACTTGAGCAGTGGACCAACGGATATATATATATATATATATATATATATATCTTTCTCAAAACGAAGGTCTCATTTTTCTCCAATGCCTTCGAATTTCATGGTATGGGTTTGGAAATAATTATATAACTAAAATACTCAAATATAATATTTCAGACTTGTCTTTCAAAGGTTTGAGAACCCTAAATTCATCAAATTTTACTACAGTTATTTCAATTACTTTAAGATATTACAAGAAAAATTGACAACATTTCTTAAGCCTCATGGTGTTATTAAACGAAGACTCTCATTTTGGATAACCAGATTATTACATGTTTTATAACTTCTATTAAACTTGTATGTTTGTCAATTTGTCATCTAATTGTCTTTAGCACCGAGACATCTCTAACCTAGACTGACCACTTATTAATATTCATCTTAACTAATTAAACTAATTAAGCATTATCAATTATAATACTAAATATTATTGTCAGTGCTTATTTCTATTAAAGAGAATCAGCTTTGTTTTATTAGAATTTTTAAGGTTAATTAAAGTGCATATTAGTCAGCCAATGAGATCATAGTCTAATAGTTAAGATTGAGGTTCTGAGACACCTCACTTCTTAGAGGTCATTATTTGCTCATTTTATAGAATCATCTTGCCCACAACTCCTTATTAAGGGGTCTCTTGCCCATTATTATGGAATTTAATTAATTAGCCCATGCGAGATATTTGCTCATTTTATGGGATCATCTTGCCGCCATAATGTCTCTTGCTCATTATTATGAGATTAAATTAATGTTTAATGATCTTATATATGGTTGGTAGAACCATTGCATCATTTTCCTAAAAAAAAGTGCATATTAGTCCTGACTACTGCACCGCCTTTGCTAAAGCAATACCATATATATATATTAAAAGGTTTAGCCATTATGTCTCTTGTCTAGCAGCTGCACAGCTTGCACTTTTGATAGCATTTTGAGTATAAGTTACACTTGTTATTATTCTTAAAGTTGTAATTAGGTATAATTAATTATCAATTAGGGGAACATCATCATTTCATGCTTATGGCACCGGCATGTAAAATACAATATCGCTTCAGTTACATACTATTTAATATTTAGCCGCGTGATTTAAAACAATTATTAGGAGGAGATTTCTGATTAATCGTTCAGATTGTGAGACTGTGAGGAATGATTAAAAGTATAATCTTTGGAACGCGTTAACCGTGACCATTTCACCACAAATTAGCTTTGTATATAGGACAGAGCACCGTTTAATCCGTACCAACGACTCTGAGTTTGAATGAGTTTGAAAAAATAAAAACCGCTGCAAATATGAGTGCGGGTGCGGGTTCGGGTGCCGATGCAGATATGAATACGATACTCTGCAAAACCAGCCCTGCACCAATAAGAATGTATAGTCTTTTTTTTTTCTTTTTTTTTTTTTTTTATCTCCTCCCGGTTTCCTATAACCCATTTGAAATTTGACTAATTCGGGATCAAGCTTTGATCGGACCTATAATGGGAGAGTTCTCCCAACATCGTTTTTTGCCGTGCAAGAATGTATAATCAAACATATTTCTAAAGTTCAATTGATCAAAATCTCGTGAGCCACGTGTCCGTATTTCACAAAATACAAGGGGTAAAACTCTTGCCGACTAGCCATTTCAACTGAAGCTCCATTGATGGAGTCATCAGCCATGTACAAGAAACTGATAAATAGACAAGCTCGAGCACCACGTGTACTACTGTATATCTAATACTGTAACATTGGCAGCTTTCATTTTCCTAGGCCTTTAGCCATCCACCACAAATTTTAGGCAACTTAATTTGAATGTTTCCATGACTTATAGCTATCAGGCTCCATTGTGTAAGTTGATCCAGATACAGCTAGGCCTAGACAAACAAACAGTCCCAAAATTTGTACGAAATTTGTTGGATTCGTTAAGGCAAAGTCATTATAAGGAGTTCTCAAAATGGCTGAACCAGTAATGTCTTGATGCATGGTAGAACTTAGACTATTTCCCAAAAGTCGGATACGGGTGCGGGTTCGGGTACTTGTCCAGTTATCGGACCTCCCTAGTCACCAGAGTCAATTGAAGATGGGTCTTTTCACGTCAATACTAAGAGAGTAACGAGTAATTACTAGTAGCTTGGTCTAAAGATGACTTAAACTATACATGTCGAGTTGAGCTAACCCAAGTGTTTCAACTATTGAATGAAATTTAATATTTTTGAAATTTGATTATCACCGTTATTAGTTCATGGATGACCTAGGAGGAACCTCGTTATATTTTCGAAATCTTATGTCCAATTTTTCTAGACCTTTTTTTTCTTTTTTACACAAACTATACATAGATTCTCTGTACATTGTATCATTTCCAGTCTAATCAGGGGAGAGGTCTGTGGTTAAAATACTAGTAATACAGAAAAATGTTCTAACAGGAACAGACACAGAATGGTATCTTCTTACTTTAATGAATTATATATATATATACACATGTATATTTATATATAATGCCCTTGAATCATTCAACTGTTTGCATCATACACTCAGGAATATTGGGTATAAAGAAAGAGCATCATGTACCGGCTACCAAGGAGTTACCCTGGGGTGGTTCTACAGGGATATTTGAGTTGGAGTTCGGGTACTTGGGTAATATATTACTGTATGTGTTATAACTCCAAAACAACACAATAATTTTCACAAAATAAATAAATAAA
>JAUMHB010092469.1:14149-24215 GCA_032359685.1 Pittosporum tobira
AAATAAATAAATAAAATTCTGGAATAAAGAGAAAAATCGCGCCACACGCATGGCATGAATGGACCCCGATGTTGATAAATTTGTTCAGACCAATGAATAAGGTGGGACAAAGTTTACTGTTCTTGATAATCCAGTTTTGGCTAAGTTTGATTTGCTTTGTAAACAGCACATAACGTGACCACATTCAAAGCATTAAGTTTTGGAAAGGTACTGTATTAATGGAATTCAGATCTTCGGTTACATATTCTACTCTATCATTTGTTTCATTTTAATCTAATTGACATCTATGTATTATTTAAAAAATTTAATAAATATTGTATTAAATAAAATAAGTAAATATAGATACATGTTAGATTGTAGTTGAACAGATGATGAAACAGAAGAATTGAATTCATATTAATGAGAAGATCGAGCTAAATAAATATTTCAAATAGAGCAAATTCAATAGACTAATCCCCCAAATACATTCTTAACCTTGTTTCGTTCATGCATCTAATACTACATTATGTTACTAAAAATAAATAAATAAATAATAAGCAGGATTCACTGTACAAAATAATGCATGCCCTGTTTCAGAAAACTGTAAAAACAAGAAAAGGACATACCTGGAAACGTAAACAATTTGGTCAAGTAAATAACATTACATCAATCTCTGTTCGAGGGCAATAGAGTCAAATGGTAAAATGCTGCATAGCATTGATAATTTATCTAATTATCTAACCCTTTTTTCTTTCACAATGTCGAAAGCTGCAAGAAAATATTCAAGAAATGATTAACAGTCAAGTAATTAATCCATATTGATGTTAGTAATTACATGTTGCGCATAACAGGGGTCTTACTAAAAATTAGAATAAAACTCTTTTTTTCCTGCTATATTTGTTTTGCTTTTTATCCTATAGTTATTTTAATTAAGTTATTTACAAGGAAAATCCTCAAACGAAGCAATTACCTCCACAGATGTATACTAGCATAACTTAAAACAAATACACGCGTACGCGCACACACACACATACAATACATGCACAAGCATACATACACATACATGGCATTTCATATGTACTGTAGTAATGTATCCACCATGAATTTACCAAATCAAACCCTGCCAGAATCCTAGTCCCACATGGCCATGCTCTGCCCATACTCGAAACCCATGTAGACCCTTTCCATTCACATGGGAATGCTAGATCTCTCTCTAATCAACGCTCCTGATTTTAATCCACAATCCTCTAAAACGCATATTGACCGTCAGATTCAAGTCCTGAGGTCTTCCATATGGGCGGCTGAGTTTGTCCAACTCCTGTCCCCTAAATGTAGGAGCAGTTGCCTCAAAGGTGCTGCTAATGCTACCGACAGGTTACCTTGCCTTTGTCCTAAATTCATGACCTTTGATACCCTTTCAAAGTCTTTTATGCATAAATATATCATCCTAATATCTAATATCGTCTCTCCTTTATACTCGTATACATATAAATTATAATAACACCCCTTCCTTTCTATCACCACACAAACTTCTCTTAACTTCTACCAAAGACTTCGTTTGGCATTACCTTTCCTTAGAAGAATCTGTTCTGCATCAACAATTACTAAAAATGGAAAGCACTATTACTCAAGAGGATGGCCTCAACCTTACGTTGGGATTGCCCGGGAGGGATGAATCTGAAAAAGAATCTATCTCTGGCTACAAAAAAAACAAGCGAGCAGTGCCTGATTCGGTTGAGGACCGCGAATCAGTTTCTGATGCCAAAACCAGTAATAGTGAAACTGCACCTGCTGCCAAGTAAGTTACTACCTCTTACACTCGTGTTTATAATTTTATGTTCCCTTTTTGAATGATTAAGAAACTAATAGGGTATGAATATGGCAGAGCACAAGTAGTTGGATGGCCACCAATCCGATCCTACCGAAAAAATAGCTTCCAACTCAAGAAAGTTGAGCCAGAGACCGGTATTTATGTAAAAGTAAGCATGGATGGAGCACCTTATCTTAGAAAGATTGACTTGAAGGTTTATAAGGGATATCCGGAGCTCCTAGAGGCTTTAGAGAACATGTTCAAACTCACCATAGGTAATAATATTAACTTTGCTGATATTCTTTTTATAGAATACGATAATGTATGATTATTGACAGTACTGGAAGTTAATTACGGTATTATCTGGTTTCAGGTGAATACTCAGAGAGGGAAGGTTACAAAGGATCAGAATATGCACCTACTTATGAAGACAAAGATGGTGACTTGATGCTCGTTGGAGATGTTCCATGGGAGTAAGTTCTCTCCCTATATATACTACATGCGTGTGTGCTTGTTTGTGTGTGTATATATTTACATATATTTTTGTTTATCATTTGCAGTATGTTTACGACATCCTGCAAGAGGCTGAGAATCATGAAAGGATCAGAAGCTAGAGGCTTGGGGTGTAATGTCTAAAAAAGCCCACAAGCTAGAACAAACTAAAGGTGGTGGGGGGAGGAGATCTCTCTCATAAAGAGATAATCTTCCAGCAGCTTGGGTTCTCGAAGAACTTTGAATTTTCGTTAATACCTTCTATATGTATGAACAGTTTTTTACTGGGCTTCGACTACGAAGTGAAAACGCAATGTAAAAGTTACATTTTCTCTCGTAAAGTTGTGGCAAGAAGATCACTGGTGGTTTTGAGGTTTTATGATGTTTTAGTTTTGTTTACAATAATCTGATCAGGCCAGAACAACTTAGATATACATATTTTCTTTTGCAGCAGTTGTATAAAAAAAACATATACTGAAGTTCTGGTTATGTATCATCAATATAACAATATATACATATTTATAGTTAATTAGTTATACCGAGAATGGTTTGTATAATATCATTCTCGTGTTGTTTGATTCATAATTTAGTGAAATTGTTGTGCATAACGTCTTTCAGTATTTCGGTACGTACTCTTATCATGTGCCAAGGTGGGTGAATTCAGTCACACAAGTCCTAACCATCTGAGTTCAATCGATAATATGATTAATTATTACTCCCTCTGTTCCAAAATTAGATTATGTTGATTTACTTTTTTTTTTGTCAATTTGCGAGTTTCTAAAATTCAATTTAATATGAATTCATTTTCAAGTGTTGAAATCGACAGGCATAGTGGTAAGTAGTAGTACAGTCTAATTAGTTTAGAACAATTATAATTGTTTGTGCGAAAATCAAATAATTTGACTTTTAGATTTTGAAAATAGACTAAAAATTTGAAAGTTTATTTCTAATTTAATGACGGAAGGAGTACCATAAATCCTCTATATACAGGACTGGACATGAGATATGTATCTCAACCTGCACAACAGATCTAGTACAAATGGTGACCACTCCTCTACCAACCTATAAATATGGTCAGTAAAACTATAGAAGAAGAAAAGGAAAGGAAAAATAAAAAGAAATAAAATTCATAAATTACATTTCTTAGATTATGGAAAATGTCAAAGCAAAACAGTAAATATCAAATCCCGAACAAACTGCCGACTATTTTATGTGAATCAGGATAAATATTCCATAGTACAAGTTTGTATTGCAGAAACTGTTTCTTCCTATCGAGAGAGATGACAGAGGGTGTTTTAGCTGCTTACAGCTGGTTTTAAATCTTCACAGGTTTTACAGTTACTGACTACTAAGGGGTAAGAACGCATGATTTACCATACCAAGAGTAACTTTCAAGTTTCAACCATGTTGGGACTAAAAGTGTTAAATATCTCATGTAATCGTTATTTTACGCACATCAATAATATAATATATCATATTTTTCTACAAAAAGGCTAAAATGAACCAAGTCACATGAGGTTGGAGAGGGTGGTCAAAAGTCAGCAACAGTAAGCACTGGTGCAGGTGCGACATCAGGAATCAATCACTATCTAACATAATTTCTATACGGAAGATCTGAAACTTAATGGAGTCACTAATGAATATGTCTCCTACAAACATAAATAGATAGACAAGATACCAATTGTTTTGCATCATGTGGTTAGAATATATTCACATCTTCTATATAAGTATAATTATTGATTCTGATGGTTTTTAACTAGTCTGTGGGTGCAATCAATTTACTTTTGTTTTTCTTAATCAACATCTTAGCCAGTTGGTGGGCATGAATTAAGCTCGCTTAAACTAACATCTCATCTAAGAGAATCTTTTTGAGCAGTGTATAATTTTTTGTGCTTTGCATTATATTTCTTAAATGAATATTTAATTGGCAAAGGATGATCATTTTGGAGCCCTGTGCAGAAACGCAAATGTATTTGACTAATTATTTACTTAAAAGGTGAGATTTATAATATTTAATTCGTAATGGATTCTTAGAATGTAATCCTGCCTCCACCTTTACCTGTTTTCCATTGTTACCTTTTTTTCTGAATAGTATTATTACTATATTACCTGTTCAGATTGATTTAATAAAAGGGTACGGGTTCATCGAACTTTAGTTGCTAACCACATGTTAGGGTGAGGCTTAATTACAAGGTAATCGTACATTTGTTTGGACTTTGGCAAACAAATAGACAGATAATCACTCAAAGTATCTGATTTTTAATTGGTAAATCTTATTACCTTCTCCTCTACCCTCTCTCTATCCCAAGACATACACAAATATCTAAAGTTACTCAGAGAGCTTTTATCTACTTAAATCCTGTCTCCTTAGAAACTAAGGTAGCCCAATGGGCATGCAGAACTAAGTAAATCAATTATAAAGGACAGCTATATCAGTAGGAATAAAATCAAGAAGGAAAATGTACAAATAAAGTTAGGAAAACTTAACCCCAAAAACAAAAAGAAGGGGAAACAAACAGGTATGGGTCACTGTGGGACGAAAGACATGACAAGGGTCCTTTGAGGAAGCGTTGTCTTTAACTTTAAAACGTATGCTTATTTTTAGAAAATAGAGTCAAAAAAAATTAACTTCCTCCTTAAAGGAAATTGAAGATCAGTAAGATGTAAAAAGCAGCTGGCTAGAGACATTCCAGAATGAACATCGAAATGGATCCTAAGATATGACATCATTAATGGAGTTACTTCAGTACACTTGCCCCATCAACCCAACAGCCTGGAAATTCTGACCAAATTTTACATGTACCAACCAATGGCATATGAAAAAAGTCCTGCAAATACCAGTCTTTTGCCCATTGTTGTTTTTCAAGATTCCAGGACTTTTTATAATTATTTTAATATCACCTTTTTTCACATTGCACATCTTGCAGTAACATAATGCCTCGTATTCTTCTGTATGCTGTATACCATTCAATTCTATTATGTCCCGGCTTTTGGATCTCTAGTTCTGTAAATATTATGACCGGAGAAATTCAAATCATTCCAAGTGGTCGTGGAAATTAATTTTATGAAAAGTTACAAATTCAGGATTTTCTTAGCAAGTAAGGTGTTCAATTCAATATTTCAACCAAAAAGGTTAGAACTTTCTGATTTGTATTGCCAAATCTGGCACCAAGTCCAGGGAGTCAATACACTGCCTCCTCCTCCATAATTAAGACAGAAGAGTGTCCTACCATAAAGCTAAGATTAAAAACATAAAAATAACCTTAAAAATTTTGAAAAATAGATATCTACCTCTTCCTATGAGCTACTAAATTCTCCAAATATAGTATAGACCTCGCAGCAGGTTCCTTGAAGCGCTTTTTTTTTGTTTTTGAAAGGCTGATACATGCAAATGCTCTTCCTTGCCCATAAGAAAAAACAAGGTGTTCAAATTCAGTCAATAATCAGTGTTCATCTTAATTCACAAATCAACATGAGTGTTGATGACGGCATCGTTATATAAGTTAAGTGGCCACTCACAAGTTCAGGAATTAGGATAATCTGGGTAACATTTATCACCAAACATAAAAGAGATCTCTTCCGTCACAAGCTGTAATAGTCTCACGGGAAGCACTTTTCTTTTCACCCGCGTCTAAGTTTGATCTTCCAAATTTCGAAATCATGGGAAAAGGTAAAAAAACTGTCGTGTGTTTCCCATCATATATCCGAAACTTTATACCTTCTCCAAGAAAATCCAAAAGACAGTATCTGTAATCAACATCCAAACGTGAAATATCTCCCCTGACAAGCTCAGAAACCACAAATCCCAACTTAATCTGACCAGAACCTTTGTTCTTTCCACCGCCGCTCTCATGTCAGAAACATCACACTATTGTCCAGAGGCAGCATAAGCATTTGAAAGACATGCATACGAAGTGCCAGATAAGCTCAATTTGGAGTGAAATTCAAAGGTGGAATAAGCTCATTTAGCATACATTATTGAAATATGTTAATAGCTTCAATACATTTGTTGTTGACGGGGCCATGAATCAATGATGTATATTAAAACGAAATTGGTTCAGAAATTTCATCAAACAGCAAGTCATCTTAATGAATATCTCCAAAATAGGGGTAGCATAGCCCGGTTTCCCAAAGAATTTGTCAAGCTAAGATCAGAGGAATTGACCGAGACGTTGATCCAACGATGAGCAGAGAAAGTCTTCTAGCTTTTGCGAATTTGTCATTTATGGAGAAGGTGTGAATTTGTGATTCATTTCATGGCGCCAATGGCGCGAAATACAACGGCCACTGTTGAGTAACTTCTTTTTTGAATGGGGATCAGAAAGAATTAAGGGATCTGTCGATTGAATTATGGGATTCTAGCCGACCATGTCTTCTCTCAATAGTTAAAATTGAGGTTTTCATAGTGTAATAGGATAGAATTTTATCTTCTTGTTATGTTAGATTTATGACGATGGAATTATTTTTTTTTAATTAATATTTTTATAAATATGGTGTAAAAGAAAAAAAACTGTGAGATTCTAGAATTGGGCTTCACTTGAAACCAATTAAGTCCAACTACTACTCTATTTCTCACCATATGTGCTTCTATTCGTCAAATATAGGATTTTATACCCGTTTTTTTCTTTTCTTTTTTTTGTTTTTTTTTGTTTTTAGTAGCTTGAATTTCGACCATTAATTCAGCTCTATTGTCAACACTACTAGATTTTTCACTCACAGAGTAGAGAATAAAATTTTAAGATAAAAGGGAAGTTCTTTTCATTCAAATAAGTGATTAAATTTCTTTAATTGTGAAAATAATAATAATAATAATATTTTCAATTAATACGGATATATTTTAAATGGATTTAATTTCATTTATTGCAATTTTAATATTCCCGCATGATACACGCTCCCAATAAATAAATTATCACATAAACCTTCAATATTGATTTAAAATGAAAAATGGAAATGTTAAGGAAACTAAATATAGTATAGTCTAAAACCCATATACCAGAAGCATTAACACCTTCTCATATGAATTCAACTAATTCCACGCCATGAAAAATGTCGTTATGCTATTTTCATTACTACTGGCAGATCAAGCCATCCCCTAACATGCATCTTACACAAAATCTATGTAATTGAATTTAAATAAATTACTAAATGTTACATCACATTAATTTTTCATCCTGTCTATCTTTACCTCAATCCCCGAGTCCAAAATCGATCAGTACCTGTTCTCAAATGTTGAGTAAACAGCCACGAGAAGAATAATCTTGCCTTGTTCAAAGCTTCTGGTTAGAAATTGCTCAAATCCCTAAAATGCCCCCGCACATTTCATCTTCTTCCAATAAATGTTCTCCATATCAGCTTTACTTTTTTGTCAATTTCCCATTGTTCTGGACACCTATCGGTATTTAACTAGCAGAGGAGTCGGAAATCAACACCACAGAGTGGCTTTGAACCGCAGCAGTACTTTCTCGTTGGTCTGAAGGTTCATCTGCGAGGGTTGTACCATCTGCAGCAGCATATGATATGCCATACTTTTGAGCATGAGTTAGTCCCGGGCAAAGTCCCTGTGGTACATATAATAGAATTTGAGCAATGATGTTTATATATTCATTCGTGACTCGCAATATTAGTGGCAGTTTGTAATTTGATCAAATTACATGGGCTTTTTTATACACGTGAGAGTTGCAATGTTGTGACTCGCAATATGAATCATATTCCATAAAATTTAATTGAAAAATATTTTATTAAAATTTAAAGTTTTGAGAAAACAACAATAGTTTGTGTTAGACTGACCTTGATCAATCCAGACACAGAAGTAGACTTCTGAAAACTCGAGTGTGACAAAAAACTGGTGGTACCCAGATCCGCTTTACTCCCATTAGTTTCCTGACCTTCCATTGGGATACCCGAAGTATGGGATTCCTGTTTAAAATTTCCGCTTTGACAGTACGATCCAATATAGGAACAATGTTCCTGTACTAGAGATATTTCTGGGGTCACGGGCAACAGGTGGCCTTCAGTGCTGAAGATATACCTATAAATGGAGAATTGTCAGGGTCAATGGAAGACATTATATAACCAAACTCCAAACAAATCCTAAAACTAAAAGAACCCAAGTACCACTTACTTGTATGCCCCACTTTCAACAAGATTATCTGGACCAGCAGCCAGGTCAAAAAGAAGCCACAAATATTTTACCTAAACAAGTTGAGACAATGTTGAAGTTTTGTTATAAAAGCCCATTTAGCAGGTCATAATACATTTGAATTATTTCACATGGTGAAATTGTCCATACTGTCTCGGCTAAGAAAAAGCTTTCCATGTGGTCTTCCTGTTTGTGAAACTCTACGTCCGATATGTGGCAATATCCACAAGTGCATCGGGCCCCATATTGCAAGCTGGCAACCATGTCCCGTCCAGCATCAAGATATCTACATATATAATTCGAGAGAAGGTTTAGCTTACAAGAAATTAAGTGTAAATTTCAAGAAAGTGTAAATTTCAAGAGATTAGCAAGAGATAGGGTTTTTTCTTTATTCATAAATTTTAAATAATAAATAAAATATTGGAGTAAAAAAATAAAAATTAATAAAAATGAAATGAAGAGGAAGCCAACCTAGGATTTCTGGTAGCTTTATAGAGCCAATATGTGCTTTCCATCAGTTCTGGACGTAGTGGGTAGCTCTTTTGACCATGCTGAAAAAACAAAAAATATAGAGTAAAAACAAGTACCTCAATTTTATCATTTATATGCCTTATAAACAACATTAACTAAAAATATAGATAAAAGTAAATTAAATACCTGAACACTGAGGGTGGCAAGATTAAAACCTTCTGGGGTGAACCCGTATCTTTTCCAGACACTAAAGAAAGCAGTATGTGTTCGAATAGCAGGCTCAATATCCCCAGCTAGAACCTTCCAAAAATAGATAATTCAGTACTAATTAAAGCCTCTACTAGAATTGAACAAGCTGGACATTAAACAGTAAATTGAATAAAGTCTATCAATTTACCTGAAGACCTGGCCAGAATGCCTGCAAACTATTAAATAGCGGCCAAACAAGAGCGGCGGAATTCATATTTACCTCTACATACCTACAAACAGATTTATTAATCTTAACTTCAAATATGAAGTACGAAATAATTACAGAAGCTAAAAACTAAAACGATATTGATATATTTACACAATGGTGTAGTATTATTTCTAAAAAATTTTTACCAAGGATCATTGTAAAGGTAGTGTATTGCAGCTCCATAAGCTTCTTGGAAGATGAATAGATATTCTTCATCTCCAAACAACAGGAAAGCCTGGAGTTAAACTATTAACCATCAGGTACAATGTCCATAAATTTTATTTTCTATTATAGAAAATTTTAATTTAAACTTAAACAAAACAAATCAAAAAAACTGCTAATTTGATACCTAAAAGCACCATAAAAATTCCAACTTTCGAGAACTTACCTTAAGGAGATACTCATAGAAAGAGTCAATACTTGTTCCTATTCCAGCATCCTGCAAAGCAACAAGATGTAATTTACAAGCTATAAACAAAACAAAAAAATAAAAATAATAAATTAAAGATGTACCCGAACGGAAATAATGTCGTAATTTTAACCCCATCTTTGAGGAGACAGAGAAAAGATAAAAGTGGTAGGGTCAAAATTAGCACTAGAAGATAAATCTTATATTGGAATTTTTCAGTGGTGCAACATTACTCCATATAAAATATACATGCATATCCAATTTTTAGCCACTAGAAAGTTACAGAATAAGCACTTCCAACTCTTACAT
>JAUMHB010092481.1:0-10987 GCA_032359685.1 Pittosporum tobira
ATATACACACTTGATGTTGATGTATCTGATAAATAATTTTCTACAGTCAGTATCAGTGATTTTAAATATCTGCAACAGTATTGGAAACAAGTATCAAATATACTAAATTGTAGTATAGTTGGATATATGAGGGTAACTGTGTACTAGCATAGCTGTCAGATAAAAAATAACTTTAGGAGTCAGTGGAAGAATTATTAAATTTACTGTATATGATATTTATGAAGTGCTTGAAAAATTGTTAATAGAAAAGATTGGAAGATGTTATACTAGTGGGGTATGAATTTTAATTAATAAGTGGCTAATTTTGGATATGTGAAATGAGTTAATTAATGGACAATCGGAAGTAATATTTATCTGAGAACGTTTTGATAAAGATTAAGTGGTGGAAATTGTGACGCCCCCAGATTTCCACCTCTGAATTCTTGTGAAAACCGGGTTGTCAAATATGATCTCAGCATACCGAGTTGCCAATATTTGACAGTTCGCCCTGTCATATCTTACAAGGACCTCACATACGAATAAATATAAACATAGTGGAAGCATAAAACTTAATTAAATAATTAAGGTCTTACAATAACAGGGTTCTAAGTACGAACATGAGTCGTATAACATTCGATTTCAACATACAAGTTAAACAAATCAGGGAACATCTCAGTAATACTCTACTTTGCTCTTTCCTTTTGAGGTTTCGTCTCGCTCGACTGCTTCTGGAAAGTTTATAAAAACATAGTAAGGATGAGCGAAATGTGCTCAGGAAGAAATTACTCCATTTTGAATAAAATTATCCTTCTAATCAAAAAGGTAAAACGGTATAGTTTTGAAACACAAAAGCTTAGCATTTTGAATTCACGAGTTCAATATGAATTTCATCAAAGCATACATGATATACAAGTTAATGTCATACCATGTCATTCAACATTTAACATTTTGAATAATTGAACACCCATTTCAATGGCATTTCTGCCCGACACTTAGTCATTTCGTCATCCTTGACACACAGTCAAATTTAACAACTCGTGTCCGTATACGTCACAGCTACAGGAGTTAACTATGTAGTGTCCCGGTACACCGGTCTTTAACTATGTTCAATATTTGATCTCAAATTATCATGAATCATGTGAAATGATAAACGCTTTCAACAATATGGCATGCTTATACATGGTAGATATGCACAATCATTTTAAACAAGTTCAGGAATTTAACTTGCAATAAATAATGTATAAGCAATAAAACTTGTATAGTCATGGCAAAATACGTATATCTAAATTTAAATCATCTGTATTAATAGCTGAAATAAATGACATGCATAAGTGAACAATAACTTATACGTAAGTGGAGAATAATAAACTTGCCTTAACAAAGCTTTCCTAGACTTTTCCATGCAACGCATTGTGTCCTTAACGGTTTTCCTTCCTCACTCACGTACGTTCCTATAACAATAACGGCATATCGTTAGTATCATAGTCTTAAAATAGGTCACTCACTCTCAAAATAATCTTAAGCATCCTGGAGTTTTCCAATTTTAAAATGACATAAACGCACACAAAATTTCAAAGGGCAAAACAGTCATTACTTGACAATTTGTCGTATCGACTTATTTCGTCCAATTTATTTCTCGTATTTATCCCGGGGTATTCTTAACCCTAAAATACTTCATTGGATTCCTTGTTCGGTTATAAAATGAATATAGCATTCATATATAAAAATATACAATATTTAAAATAATAAATATGATGTGTGAACACATCGTAATGATATTTAAATCATTTAAAAGGAATTAAAATAATATTTCATAAATATTCTAATTTATCATCTAAATAAAATAGAATTTAATTGAGTACAATAAAAATAATTTTAGCATGTTCTTTACTCATTTTTCCAACTCAATGGCATTGTTATAAATAAGGGTAAATGGCAGTTTTATAATTAACACTACAATGGCATTTTTATAAATAGTGCAGCAGTAGTATTTTTGTAAATATGCTGTAGTGGCATTTTTTGTAAATAATGCAGCAGTGGCATTTTTGTAAATATGTTGCAGTGGCATTTTTGTAAATATGTTGTAGTGGCATTTTTGTAAATAGTACAATAGTGGTTTTTTTGTAATTATACCCTAAGGGTAGTTTAGTAATTTACTGCAGAGGGGTATTTTGGTAAAATACACAGAAGGGTATTTTTGTCTTTTAGACAGAAGGGTATTTTAGTAAATATGTCATCGGGGGTATTTTAACAATTTAACCTTTTTGAAAATAATGATAATGATAATGGTAATAATGATAACAGGAAAAACAGTAACAACAAAATCGAATAACTCAAAGTCAACAATAGTTGACCGAGTCAACCATCGGTTGGTTGGCCGATCAGCCATTTCTCCGCATCCTTGCTGTCAGGCTAGACTGGTTGGTCGCATTAGCAGACTGGTCGGTCGGCCTTCAAGATAGGTCAGCACTGACTGGTCGGGCGGGGTAATAGTCGACCAAGTCAACCATTGACTGGTTGGTCTGGTCTGTCCCTTCTCGGATCTGACTACTCGAGGGACTAGCCGATGGGCCTTGTCGCCCTTGGCAATGGCCTACAGACTGGGCAGTCAGTCAAAAGGTAGTTGACCAAGTTAACCATTGACTGGTCGACTGGCTACCCCTTTCTCCTCCTCCCCCGGTCGCCTGACTGAAAAGTTGGCCAGTCGGTCGGCCTATTGGTCGTCAGTAGTGGGCTGCCATGGCCACACACACACACACACACGCACACTAAATCACAAGGAAAGCTCGATTTTGTGGCAAAGATATTAATGGAACATCGAATCTCATCATCCCCGTGACCTAGAACCTCAAGAACAAGGAGGCCATAATCATCGTCCTCGGTTCCGGCCAAAAAGCCATCACCGGCGGCTACAAGCTCACCGAAAAAATTCAAACAGGCTTTAAAACATCACGAACACTCAATTGAAAGGTACCAAAATGATCCTTGCAACTTCAGGAATCCATTGGACCCTTCAATCGACTCAAACACATTCGATTCGAGCCTAAAAATCCGATCTTTGGTCCAAAACACGCCAGAAATATGTTGATTATAAATCGACCTTAAACGGCTCGGCTCTTGACTGTCTTGATTGATTAAAGGCTTAAATTGATGCTAAGGAACCTCCAAATACTATTCTAATTATCAATTAATACAAACAAATGCAAAAATGGGAACTTTGAATTTTTTACTCACCAAGAACAAAGAAAAAGAACTGCAGACTTTTGCTCGGCTCAATTGTGACTTAGCGTTTGATAGAACTGTGTTTTATGGACGATTCACAACATCCAGTAACACCCATCGATGCAAGAAAAGGATAGGTGACGGATTTGGTAATTTCAGAAGTTGCAGAGAACTTGGGGGAAAAACGAAAAGGAAAAAAAAGGAAAGGGGCCAAGGGAAAAAAGACAAAGGTCTGGGGCCTGCGCGTCAGTGGACCCCATTCGGTCAACTTCGCTGAAGATTTGAAATTTAAATTGCTAGTTTGCCTCGATTTACGAACTGATTAATTTAATAATTAAATAATAATTTAAAAAGTCAAAAATCATAAAATACAATATTATACTTTATCCCTACGTTTTGGCACGCTGCGATTCTAACGGAGCTATCCGTTTTTTCAAATGACACTTTGGTCAAAAAGTCAACCCAGGGCTAGGTCGAATCAAAAATTCGACGGCGTTTCGATTCACCATTTTTTCACGCTGATTCTAGATCTTTGATCGTTTTATGATTTTGAAAACTTTTTAACTTTCAGGTCAAAATAACCAAAATGCCCCTAGGCATAACTTTTGTCGAAATGACTAAACTACCCTTGAGCATAACATTTGTCAAAATAACCAAAATGTCCTTGAACATAACATTTATCAAAATGACCAAAATGCCCTTGAGCATAACATTTTTATTTTAATTCAATTTCTATAATGTAACGATGCAGAAAATAATTCCATCAGACATCATAAAAAGAGAATTTTATATTATTAATCATTCATCAATAAATTCGGGTTCTCACATTCTCCCCCGTTATGGAAATTTCGTCCCCGAAATTTTACATATGAAATAATTGAGGGTATTTTTCCATATCGCTTTCCAGCTCCTATGTTGTTACCTTGACGTCGTGGTTCCTCCATATCACCTTGACTAACGCGACCTCTTTGTTACGCAGTTTCTTGACTTAGCGGTCAACTATCACCATTGGGACTTCGACGTAGGTTAAGTCATGATTTATCTCAATAGGTTAGTAGTTGATTGCTCTATGGAAGTCAGGTTTGTATGGGCATAGCATGGCTATGTGGAACATGTTGTGAATATGCCCCAACGCTGGCGGTAAGGCTAGTTCGTAGGCCATTACTCCGATTCTCCTCAAGATTTGGAAGGTTCCCATAAATCTGGGACTTAGTTTTCCCTTCTTGCCAAGGATCATCATTCCTTTCTAGGGTGGCACTTTTAGGAATGGGTACTCACCCACCTCTAGGGTTTTATCCTTGCGGTGGCAATCTGCGTACTCTTTCTGTCTGTCCTGAGCTGCTTTAATCTTCTTGCGAATAACCTTGATTGCATCTTTAACTTATTGCACCAACTCAGGTCCTTCCAACTTCCTTTCCCCAACTTCATTCCAATACAATGAGGTCCTACACTTCCTTCCATATAGCGTTTCAAAATGTGGCATTCCTATACTCGCGTGATAACTGTTGTTGTAAGCAAACTCAATCAGCAGTAAGTGATCATCCCAACTACCTTTGAAGTCCATAGTACAAGCTTTCAGCATGTTCTTTAATTTCTGTATCATCTTTTCACTCTGTCCATCCGTCTGGGGGTGGTATGCCGTACTCATGTCGAGTCGCATTCCCAAATACTCCTAGAAATTGTTCCAGAATTATGATGTAAACCTAGCGTCTCGATCAGATATGATCTAAATTGGCACGTCATGTCTACTCACTATCTATTTAATATACAACTTCACCAATTGCTCCATCTTGTAAGTTTCTTTAATTGGCACGAAGTGTGCTGATTTGGTCAATCGGTCGACGATGACCCAAATCGCATTCATACCTCTCAAAGTCGGGGGTAGTCCCGTGACAAAATCCATATTGATGTTCTCCTACTTCCACTTAGGAATCTCTAACGGTTGCAGCAATTCGCTCAGTTTTTGGTGTTCTGCTTTAACCTGCTGGCAAGTCAAGCAGCGACTCACCTGTTCGGCTGTTACCCTCTTTATATTCGGCCACCAAAAGTCATTACGGAGATCTCCGTACATTTTGGTGCCACTAGGGTGCACGAAAAATTTTGAGTTGTGCGCCTCATGCAAAATCGCTTTCTTCAATTTGTCGTCTTGAGGAATCCATATCTGATTTTCAAACCGTAGTATTCCATCGCCACCCAAGCGATACTTCTCTTTTCCCTTCTCAACCAGCCTTTTGCCTTATTCTTCATGTTTTGTCTGTACTTCTTTAATTCAATCAGTCAGCATTGGCTTCACACTGATTGTTCCCAGTACCTATGTCCCTTCTCTGGAGAATGTTACTCCGAGTTACGTACGTTCGAAGCCCTTCCTTATTTCTTCTTGCACTAACAGTGCATTCAACTTCTCCTGATGACTCAGCGCATCAGCCACCATGTTGGCCTTACCTATGTGATAATTGATGGTGCAGTCGTAGGCTTCAACCACCTTCTTTGTCTCATATTCAGCTCCTTCTAGGTGAATATGTATTTCAGGCTTTTGTGGTCCGTAAAGATTTCGCACTTTTCACCATAGAGGTAGTGCCTCCAAATTTTCAAGGCGAAGACCACAGCTCCCAGCTCCAGGTCGTGAATAGGGTATCTCTTTTCAAAATCTTCCAGTTGTCGGGATGCATATGCAATCACCTTCCCGTGTTGCATCAGAACATATCCTAACCCTTTCAACAATACATCGTTGTAAATTACAAACCATCCAGTCTCATCGGGTAATGATAGAACGAGGACCGTAGTCAGCTTCTTCTTCAGCTCCTGGAAACTCTGCTCGCACTTTGGGGTCCACTCGAATTTTACAGTTTTCTGGGTTAGGTTCATCAATGGCATAGCTATCTTTAAGAAATCCTGGATGAATCTCTGATAGTAACTAGCTAACCCTAAAAAGCTCCTGATCTTCATCGGCATCTTAGGTTGGACCCAATTGGCCACAGCTTCCACCTTAGTCGGGTCCACAGTGATCCCGTCTTTATCTACCACGTGTCCAAGAAACTGTACCTTTTGCAGCCAAAATTCGCACTTTGACAACTTGGCGTACAGCTTCTCTCTTCTCAACACATCCAGTGTTATCCTGAGGTGTTCTATGTGTTCCTCTTACATCTTAGAATAAATCAGGATGTCATCTATGAACACTATCATGAATTTATCTAAGTATGGCTTGAATGCCCAGTTCATCAGATGCATGAAGGCAACCGGCACATTTGTCAAACCAAATGGCATCACTAGGAATTTGTAATGTCTATATCACGTCCTAAACGCAGTTTTCTGAATATCCTCTCTTCGGATCTTCAGTTGGTGGTATCTGGATCTCAGGTCAATCTTTGAAAAGTATGTCGTACCTCTTAGTTGGTCAAACAGATCATCAATCCTAGGCAAGGGATACATATTCTTAATTGTGATATTGTTTAACTCTTTATAATCGATCCATAATCGCATTGACCCATCCTTCTTCCACACCAATAGTATTGGCGCTCCTAACGGTGAAACACTTGGTTATATGAATCCCTTATTCAGCAACTCTTGCAGTTGTTCCATCAGCTTTTTCATTTCTACCGATGTCATGCGGTATGTTGCCTTTGAAATTGGTGCAACTCTAGGGATTAAGTCGATGAAAAAGTCTATTTCTCGATCCGGGGGCAGTCCTGGTAATTATTCTGGGAATACGTCTTTAAACTAATTAACTACTAAGATGTCTCCATGTTGACTTCGTCAGGTCAAGTATCTCATACGTGGGCCAGGTAGGCTGAGCATCCCTTCCTTATCATTCTCTTCGCTTTGGCCATCGTTAAGCAGTGCATTGGTTTAGGGTTTCTGCTACCGAAGAATGAAATTCTGTCGTTTGTGATTGTTCTAAGGATAATCTTTTTCTTTTGGCAATCTATCGTTGCTCTATACGCATTCAGCCAATCCATTCCCAGGATAACGTCGAATTCTCCCAAATGGAACAGTATCAAGTTGGTCGGGAGTTTATGGCCATCAATTTCTATTACGCAATTTTTATACACGTCATAAACAGGGAATAATTCATGACTGGATACCTCTACATCCAATGGGATTTTCAATTTTTCACTTTTTACTTTAAGTTTATTCGCAAATTGAGCAGAAACAAAGGAACGAGTAGCTCCTGAATCAAATAGTGTGCAGGCAGGTATTGAATTGACAAGTAGTGTACCTATCACCACATCAGCTGAATCAGTGGCATCCTTGATGGTCATATTGTAGGTTCTGGAAGTAGGGCGGAGTGGTTGTGCATTTTCTCCGATCAATAGTGGCCTCGGTCCGCTTCCGCTCGCTGTAGAGTTGGTAGATTTCTTGGGACAGTTAGGTGAGATATGCCCCTTTTCTCTGCATGTGTAACACATGCATGTATTCGGGTTTGGACAGGTGGTTTCCATGTAGTCGGGCTGGCTACAACGGTAGCAAACATTCTTCCCTTTCAAGCATGGTATGTCGCCATGGTTCTTTCCGCAACCTTTGCACTCTTCTCCCTTCTTTCTCTGAGCAGACCCTCCTCCACTTCTCTCTTCGTTAGGTCTCTTTTGATTGTTGCTTTCCTAAGCCTTGATCTTCTGGTTGTGGCTCCCCTCAACTGATCTTCCTCCGTTCTATTTTCCTTTCTTCATATCTTTCTTTTTGTTGCCATTGTTGAATTTTGACAGGGCATTTCCACTCCCTTCAGCGATTGTCGCCTTCTCCACCAGCTTCGCGTAGTTGTCTATTTCCAGAACAGCTACCCTATTGTAGAACTAGGGTTTCAACCCTTGCTCAAATCTCTTAGCCTTCCTCTTTTCCATGTTGACTTGATGCGAAGCAAAACGTGCAAGTTCGTTAAATTTCGCATCATATTCCGCCACGGTCATGTCCCCTTATTTGAGTTCCAGAAATCTGGTTTCCATTGTATCCTTCATGCTCGTGGGGAAGTACTTCCCAAAGAATAGTTCTTTGAATCGTCCCCAAGCAACGACCCCTTCTTCTTCAACCTCTCCGGCTATATCGTTTTCTCCCACTTTCTCATTCCTCTGCTCCCTTTACTCGGTGGCTTCCCACCAGAAATTGGCTTCCCCTTTCAGCAGGTATGAAGCAAATATTGTCTTTTGGTCATCCGCCACTCAGTAAATCTTGAAAGCCTTTTCTATCTCTTTGATCCAGGTTTGAGCCTCTGTCGACTCATTACAGCCCTAGAAGGTGGGTGGTTGTACATTTTGGAATTGCCTGAATGTGACTGTGGGTGAAGCCTGCAATTTTGGTTTTGGTTGTGGTTGTTATTGTTGTCGGGAGGGGGTGGCATATTCCGGAAAGCATCCCGCAACATGTTCACAAATTGTTGCACTGGGTTCTGTATCGGGTTCTCAGGCTGAGCCTGACGGTTTAGTGGTGGTTGTCCTCTTTTTGGCAGCATGGTTCTGTCATAAGATAGTGTGTTTGTATATTTAGATACGTATACGCAAATGCATAATTACTCATGAGATAACACAAATAAGGATTTCATTGTTTCAAGAAAAAATTACATAAAATAGAAATGGTAGTTCTATGTTACAATACATCATGGATTCGTCGATCTGGGTAAAATTTGTATCTTAACCTAACTACCTAATGCTACGGGTCTATCCTCCACATCAGTGGTCTCTAACCCATCGGTAGGTCTTTTTTTCGTTTGCCATAGTGGAATCGTACTGCTTCTCGAGGTGGCTAGCTACATGCTCAATGAAAGTAGG
This sequence comes from Pittosporum tobira, assembly GCA_032359685.1. Classification (NCBI taxonomy): domain Eukaryota; kingdom Viridiplantae; phylum Streptophyta; class Magnoliopsida; order Apiales; family Pittosporaceae; genus Pittosporum; species Pittosporum tobira. The sequence continues at coordinate 8,961 of JAUMHB010092481.1, forward strand.
GGTTTGTTCATGCCTTTTTGCAGTCCGGAGGTGATTAACACGCCTTCACGATCTATCGAAAGACTGCCGATATCCTACAATAATCTTTTTCGCAACATGCTCCTAATGTTGTGCCCTCTGCTTTGCGTACTCGTTCTTAGAATGCAGGTGCAGGATTTTGCTCATCCTTTTTCTGGAGTAGTGCTTCAATCTCCTAAAGCCTCTCTCATAGGCGATCATCAGCCGTCATGTCTGAGCGGGGCCTCGAGAATGGGGGTAACTAGACAGGCGGTGATATAGGGGTGGTCAACTCTTCCCCTACCTGGTTGGTCGTATCCTCGACCATCAGCTCATTTTCTTCGCTCTCGTGGTTTGACATCTACAAGGAGTTCTAGAAAATAAGGGTCAGTTACTGTTTTATGACAAGTATTTCTAATTCTAAGTACATATATGGTTTGATCTGTTTATCCTCATCGTACTGGTTGTAACCGTCTAAGAAAGACCTCATGTCCTCGTCATCGTCACTGCTGAGGTAGAACCTCCCATTCTCGGGTATATCCTCGACATTGGCGTATTTGAAGTGTACCCAATATCTATGTCCGTCTTCGAAGGTTCTTATAGGATCGTACCCTTCGGGTAGCTCTTCTCTTGACTCGGACTTTAAGATAGGTTCATCCTCTTCAGGAATCTCGAATGCGGGGAGTGGGCTAAGAGCGGGGATCTCGATGGTATGACACATCTACAAGTTTTAACATAAGCGTTAATTAATCGGTATAGATTTTAAACGTATGGTGTATGTTCATAGGGTCTTTACGATTCGCATTTCTGAATCTTAAACGCAATTACGCTTTTAAGTCGATTAGGGTTTTTCCTAACGCTTGGATCTAAGGATTTGTTTTAACTTATAGCTCTGATACCAACTGTGACGCCCCCATATTTTCACATTTGAATCCTTGTGGAAACTTGGTCGTCAGATATCATCTCAGCATACTGAGTTGCCAATGTTTGACAGCTCGCCCTGTTATATCTTACAAGGACCTCACATACGAATAAATATAAACACAGTGGAAGCATAAAGCTTAATTAAATAATTAAGGTCCTACAATAACAGGGTTCTAAGTACGAACAGGAGTCGTATAACATTAGATTTTAACATACAAGTTAGAAAAATCCGGGAACATCTCAGTAATACTCTACTTTGCTCTTTCCTTTTGAGGTTTCGCTTCGCTCGACTGCTTCTAGAAGGTTTATAAAAACATAGCAAGAATTAGCGAAATGTGCTCAGTAAAAAATTACTCTATTTTGAATAAAATGATCATGGTATCACGTAATTGTTACAAATTATATAAAATAGTTATGTGATAAAATTCATGTAAGTTGGAGTATAAAAGAAGGTTGGTGTACGAAACTTTCCAAGGAAGAATTGAAATTTGGAGAAGTTTTGAAGTTTGCATAAAGCATGAGACAAAGTTTTGCCGTTTTATTTTAATAAAGCATGAAATAAGGTTTTAACATTTTATTATTATTTTTCATACAACATGAGATAAGTTTTGACATTTTATTTTTATTTTCATAAAATAATAAAAATGAGTTTTTGGTTAAAAACAAATATGTGAATCATGAATTATGTGAGATGGGTATAAGTTTTGGAAAATTTATAGTAAGTAAAGATGAGAAGTTTCAAAATGCTAAATGATAGAACCAAAAGTTTAAAAATTTGTTATTTTCCTTGTTCGGAGATAAAATGAAAATAATATTCGTATATGAAAATATACGACATTTAAAAGTAATAAATATGATGTGTAAACACATCGTAGTAATATTTAAATCATTAACAAGGAATTAAGACAATATTCCTTAAATATTCTAATTTATTATCTAAATAAAATAGAGTTTAATTAGACATAACATTTTCTAATTCTAAGAAAATTAAATTTCCAATTTAAAAATGGATTTAACATGTTTTCTATAAATTTTACCAACTCAATGGCATTGTTGTAAATAAGGGCAAGTGGCAGTTTTGTAATTAGTACAACAATGACATTTTT
>JAUMHB010092514.1:0-10986 GCA_032359685.1 Pittosporum tobira
TAATAATAATAATAATAATAATAATAATAATAATAATAATAATAATAATAATAATAATAATAATAATAATAACTGAAGCAGTTGACTAAGTTAATTGCTTCTTCTTCCTTGTTCCGACAGTTGCCCAGGGAGAGCTACCAGCCGACCACCGCACTAACGGCAAGGCAAGCAGCAACCGGGGAATACGCACATGGAAACTGAGGGAAAATAGAGGGTTGTGATAAAAACATTAATGAAAAGTTTAAATCTTGCAGCCCCGCGTGCTAACAATCCTTATGTTGAAGCCTTACTTCGTCTCCCACAACCACGGCAAGGGAAGCCATGGCCAGCGGATAGTTTTTTTCGGCAAGCTTCAAAATGCACAATTTGGGGCTAAAAACTACAACTTTAATTGGGTAAAACGGTGCTTGTGACCCCCTGAACACTTTTCAATCATCAAATCGAGCACAGGTTGAGTGGTTAATATGAATCGATGTATTCTTGACAGAAACCCTAGAATTTCTGAAACTGTACCAAATTTGTACCATTATGGGCTCGGTTGGATCGATTGAGGGTGCCAAAGTGTTCCATTACACTCCTATATGTTATCTAAATCCCCAATTGAACTTAAATAACAACAAAATTATAACTTTGAATTCGGCTTACCAAGAACAAGAACAAAAATTTAAAGATTCAAATTTTGAGTTGTGCGGCTATAATGTGGATTAGGGTTTCTTGGCTTTGTGATTTATAGACTGACTACAGTGTCCATTTAGCTCAAATCGATGCTTGATAGAGAATATGCATGAAAATGGGGGGTTCTAAAATCTGTAGAGAGTTTGGGGGAAAATAGAAAAAGAGATAAAAGGGAAAGGGGGAAAAAGAAAAAAAAAAGAAGGGGGAAATTGAGGAAATGACAAAAGTTATGGGTGCCTGCGCGTCAGTGGGCTCCACTTGGTCAGCTGGGATGAAAATTTAAAATTTAAATTGTTGTTTTATCTCGATTTGCGAATTGATTAATTTAATAATTAAATAATAATTTAAAAAGTCAAAAATTATAAAATATAATTTTATACTCTATCCCTATGTTTTGGCACGCTGCAATTCCAACGGTGCTATCTGTTTTTCATACGATGCTCCGGTCAAAAAGTCAACTCTGGGTTAGGTTAAATCAAAAATTTGACAGCGTTTTGATTCATTATTTTTTCGCGCTGATTCCAGATCTTTGGTCCTTTTATGATTTTGAACACTTTTTAACTTTCGAGTCAAAATAATCAAAATGCCCCTAGGCATAACTTTTACCAAAAATAACCAAAATGTCCTTGAGCATAGCTTTTGTCAAAATGACCAAAATGCCCTTGAGCATAACGTTTGTCAAAATGATTAAAATGCCCTTGAGCATCACATTTGTCAGAACAACCAAAATGCCCTTGGTCATTATATTTTTATCTTAATTTAATTTTATAAAATATAGCGATGTAGAAAAATAATTCCATTAGACATTATAAAAAGAAAATTTAATATTATTAATCGTTCACCCATAAATTCGGATTCTCACACACTGTTACATTCAACCTAATATTCACTGTTCAGATTTCATCCAAGGGCTGAGAATAATGTACAACTTAAGGTTTTTTTAATTTTATTTTATAAAGGGAAGGTCCACTACTAGTAGCGGATGATATGTCATATACTAATAGTAATGAATATAATAAATACTGAACATTAAGATTAACATGTGGACGGTGAATGTTGGGTTGAATGAAACAGTGCTTCTACCATATATTATCCTTGAATGTTACCCATATATATATATATATATATATATATTATTGTTATTAGTTTTCATAATTAAATTATGTATATTCTTAGTTACCAAGAATACTTGAAAGTATGCCTATATAAGGCATAGATTATTCTTGTAGTTGATATATCAATTTTATAATACTCCGTATTATATATTTCTTTATGGTATCAAGAGTTTTAGATTTTTTGTCTTAAAATTATTTTGCTTTTGCTGCCGCCAGCGACTGTCATAGTCGTTGGCGAAAAACCCTAATTTTATTGTCCTACCGAATTGTTTCTACCACATCTGATATGTTTCTTCTTCTTTGTGATGTCGTTGATTTGCTCATGTCAAAGTTGTCGGTTGCTACCTAAATTTTTGTTCCACTCTTATATGAATTTGTAGTTAAATAAATCATCAGTTTTATCCATGTCGTCGCGCCGTTCTCGAATCAGTTTTATCCATGTTGTCGAATCAAGTCTTATTAAATCAAGTCTATAAAATTAAGTCCTATTTGACATCAGTTTTATCCATGTTGTCGAATCACGTCTTATTAAATCATCATATACTTGCTATGTGTTGTAACACAAAGGCGAAGAGGGTGTCATATGCCAAAATGGTGACATGCACGGTGACCTCCCTACATGGACCTGCTAATAAGGGTGACATCTCTTATTTATTGAAAAATTACATGTTAATCCCTATTAATTTGTAACTTATTTTATTTAAGTCCATGGAATATACAACATTTGCATATGGACTCTTCAAAATTGGTTGGCTTTACAAAGTAAACCTTGGTTCTTTTGACAATTTCTTAATGTTTCCCCATAATTTTATAGAGTTTTGATATAGCCCCTTCAATTTTGGAAGTTGAGAATTTGAAATTTGCTCGTTTCACTTGTTTGCTCGTTTCGTATGCTTTGTTCAAGCATTTTCAACATCGTTTTTAGCCCGTTATGGTTTCAACATCATTTATTTCATTATCATCAACTGTATACAATACAATATTGTGTCTTTCTCTATATTGATCCCTATTAATTTGTAACTTATTTTATTTAAGTCCATGGAATATACAACATTTGCATATGGACTCTTCAAAATTGGTTGGCTTTACAAAGTAAACCTTGGTTCTTTTGACAATTTCTTAATGTTTCCCCATAATTTTATAGAGTTTTGATATAGCCCCTTCAATTTTGGAAGTTGAGAATTTGAAATTTGCTCGTTTCACTTGTTTGCTCGTTTCGTATGCTTTGTTCAAGCATTTTCAGCATTATTTTTGGCACCGTTATAGTTTCAACATCATTTATTTCATTATCATCAACTGTATACAATACAATATTGTGTCTTTCTCTATATTGTCCATTTCTTTATTTCTTTCTAAATTGTGTCTTTTGATTTATCGGCTAACACTCGACTTCTCTGTCTTCTGTTGGCTAATGTCTGACTCTTCTGTTGGCTAACGATGATTTCTGTTAGTACTATCTACTATTGATGCTACTGAGATGATATTAATGCTACACTGTTGGTGCTCCGGATGGTTTTCTTGGTTGAAATTCGTAAGGAGACATTTTTAATTTTGTTATTGCTAGGTTTATTTTGTAACAAACTGAAAGTTAGTGATATAAGACTTTCAGCTTGAATACTTATTATTATTATTATTGGATTAGGTATATTCTTGGAAGTATGCTTATATAAGGTATAGATTATTCTTGTAATCGATATATCAATTTTATAATATTATATATTTCTTCATATATATATATATATATATATATATATATAGAGAGAGAGAGAGAGAGAGAGAGAGAGAGAGAGAGAGAGAGAGAGATCATATATAGAGATCATAGCTCAATTTAACTGAACATGTTCTTTAACTTGGCTGTGGGCATCTCATTGTTTCTCCTAATTTCTGCTGCTGACAGGTGACAGCAGATTACATGACATTAAGTTCTAATCACAGTGGTAAAGAACTAGGAATGTACCCTTGGCATTGGTTTTCATCCTGTCTAATCGGGGAAACGTTCCAGCCGTCGATCAAATAAGTTGTTCAAAGTTCAATTGATACACGAATCAAGTAAACAAAATCTTGCTCAAACACTGCTCATAACTGGACTTCAGCTCATTAGTCTTCATGCCGGAATGGGATTGCAAGCCAAAACGAAGAACTGTCTTGTGAATTTGTCCATCAATCAAACCATCGTCTTCATTATTCTCAATAGTTACAGTCACCTTCATATGAAAAGAAGAATAAAATTTAAACGCTTGAGATGTTGTCATAAATATATTGGGTAATCACTGGAAAATTTGAATATACACTACAACAACAAATTGGTAGAATGTAATATATAGTATCTCACAGTATATATTGTAAAGAGTACCTTATCATTTTGGCATTCGAAAAAAATTAAGTACTTAGTCGAAAGATCAAGTTGAAAAATAACTACCAATTCATCAACAGAATCAGCTAACTTATAAGTACTACTAATTATTTTTTCTTTGGTACATACTACTGATTTTTCTATATTTGCATTATATTCATGATTCTTATTTGTCTACATCTGCACGTCAAAGCATACATGTACAAAATAACAATTTATCCTCTAATTTTGTAATCTTACTGACTAATAACTACGGTATCATATAAGGGGGTGAGCCACACAAGTTAAAGCAGGTTTCTATTACTACGGGTTCTGTATTTAGGTATCGATCTATTCTCAAATCCACAATTCGATGCTCATCATTGTTTTGCAAAATATTAAATTTAATCCCTTTTTAAAAATTGTATTCGATCAAATGTTATTATGTAAGACTAATTAAGCTAATTAAGCTAATTTTCTTAAATTTAGTTCTCTCCAATCATGAAACAAAAAGTTGGTACCTGAACTATATTCATCGATGTTGGTGATTAATGTTTGAAGTGAACGAGTCCGATATATGTATTGATGGATATGTATAGGAATGAATCATGTAAAAGAGAGCACCGGTAGATATGTCCATGAAAATTTCATGTTCATTGTACGTTCCATGTACAACCCGCAACTCACGACTTTCATTTCATGAGCTAGCCTGCCACATCCAAAAACTTCGATCCAGTTTTAGTAATTCTATCTACAGTTCATTGTTTAGTACTTTATCCTTCATTTTTGCTTAAATAATAGTAAACATGTTACCTCTCAGGCCGTTAGGAATGCTACATTTCATATTTTCATTTAAGTTACAACTCGTGTTCTACTCCTGGTTCTTAGATATTTGACATAAAATCTATAGTATCCCAATCTTATAAAGTTAAATTCTAAGATAGCATCCAATCTTATAAAGTTAAATTCTATAGTGGGTATTACATGTAACCGATGTTTAATGTGCATCCTTAGTAAAACAATTATTGACCAACTTTTTCAAATAAGTTGACAGTATATGTTATATTTAACCTATAATTTTTTTAAATTAATAAAAATAACTAATTTTAATGTAGTTGACTTTTGAAAATAAGCTATAATCAGTTTCAATAAGCTGAAACAAACATAATATATTACTTCCTCCGTCCCATTTTATTCGTTTTTTAAAATTGTCTTAATTTATTTTTTATTTTCTTTTACTGAATTCCCTCCGTCCTAATTTAATTATCCTATTGTGTGTGTGTGTGTGTGTGTGTGTGTGTGTGTGTGTATATGAGAAAGTTTGATGAAACTCATGAGTTTTGCATTTTTAATGTGTTATGGTTCTAATGAGAGAGTTGACTAATTAAATATGAGTAGAGTTGGAAAAATGTGATAAAAAAATATTACATTCAATGAAAGTGACAAATAAATTGAGACAATCCAAAACGAAAATTAGGATAACTAAAATGGGACGGAGGGAGTAATAATTTTTACTCCATCATATTTTTCCAACACCGCTCATATTTAATTAGCTAACTTTTCATTGGGACAATCAAACATCAAAAGTATGAAATTAATTTATATTTACCAAATTGTCTCTCTTTCTCCATTATATATACCGATCTATTCTAATTGGTTATCACTTAACAAGATCACAATGGTATTTTAGAGAAAATATTATTTTCTTAATGAACTTGCATTACCTAATTAGTATATACTCTCTTCATCCCATAAAAATTGACTTGGTTGACTTTTTTTGTCAAATTAATTATTTTTTAATTTAGTATTACTATATATTATTCTATAAGTATATAGACAATGAGCCTATAATCATAAAATACTAAATAAAATTTACTACTAGATCCATTGTTCGTTTGTTAGAATAATTAAATATATATAATGTTAATTATTAATTCTAAAACTAATCAATTTGACCCAAAAAAGTGAAATAAGCTAGTTTTTATGGTACAGATGGAGTACAAATTAGGACGGAGGAAGTATATAATAATGTATATATACTTTGAGAGTTTGAGGTACCAAACTGATATTTGACACATAAAAACTAAATTGCTTGTACTCGTAATTTAATCTTGCTATTTTTTTTTTAATAATTATTTGCATTTGTTGTTTTTTAATATTAATTTAAACATTGACCACACTTGTCAGAATTTTTAAGTTCACCACTGCTCTTAATTAGTGGACACTACGTATAACGGATGTTTTAGTATGCACCCTTAGTGACTGCATAGCCACCATTACACAATGCATTAACATGTAAGATTTTATTTATTTGAAGTGCTAGCCGAATTTGCACATTTTCAGTTGTACCACTTAGGCCTGCAATGTCGGCAAACTTCAATAATTTGTAACGCTGAAGTTGTGTTATCCGCTAATTTGTTCTTTGCATTAGACTACGTATTTTAGTTAAGTATCAAAATAGTAACTAAAAATATCCGGAAAAGATTACTTAATATTAAAATATATAGAGAGAAGCCGGCCTGTTTTGAGAGTTTATGAAACTATTAGTTTCTTTCTTTCTTTATCTTTTTATTTTAATAGGCAAAAGTACATTTTGTTCATATAATAAATGCAAATGCATCACGGATGATGCTCAAAAATACTTTGAAAAACAGCCAAAAATACTTGAAACTATAGGCTTCTGATTGATCATGTGGTGATCTCTCCAATGCATATGTCCCCCCTATAAATATTTATTTGATTTGAAGAAGCCTGCACCTCAGAAAAAGTAAGTTACTGGTACGAAGAAAAACAAATAAATACATAGATCATGGCTCAGTTGAACAAGTTCTTTAACTTGGTTCTTGTCATCTCTCTGCTTCTTCTAATAGCTGGCAGCAGATCTCATGGCTGTAAGTTTTAACCACAATCGTAAAGAATACATATAGAAGTGTGCAATAAGTTGTTAATTTGCTTTCATAATCGTGTTATGTATTAATTCTTAGTCAATTTATTTGTAGTCAACTAATATATTACGTTTTAATAGTAACTAAAGATGCTTACACTCATCTACGTCCGCTACAAATGGATCGACTTTGATCGCATAAGATTTTTTGGCTAGTATTGAGTCTACTGACTATCAATCTCTCCCGTGTACGTATACATAATTCATGCATATATACAGGGCAAGGACGGGTAGGGTAGCTGACCTCCCTTGATTTTTGCTAAACGTAACTATTGTTATTTATAAAGTAATTTAAAAAACTTGTTATGAAAATATGATAATATATGTCTGCACATATAAGCAGATAACGAGGGAAAGGAAAGAGCTAAAATGGCTTCAAGTCATTTTTTCTTAATTGCTATGTCTATTACGCTAATTTTGTGCCTGATATTTGCAAGATTATGTCTATTGTGGTCAATACTAATTCTTGGATGACATCTGGGTCTAGCTAAACATTTTTTTTTAAAGTAAAATTGCAGTAGTAATCAATAATAATTTACAAAAATAAGCTTCAATTTTATAAATAACTTGGTATCTAATATTGCTTCCGGTCCATAATTAGAGATAACGTTAAAGAATGACAATTTTGCAAAATTAAATAAATGTTCCAATATAATATTGCGTAAAAAGAAAGTGAATTACAATAAATTTTTGAAGTCCAAAATTTAATGCATATTTATATAAATCAATAAATTAATAATACCATTTTGTTTTACGGTAAAAAAAAATAAAAACCTCCCTATAATTTTGGAACCTTGCAAAAACCAATAATCATCTCTAATGGAACGAAGATAGTATGTGTTATCTTAAACCCATTCGTGGTTTTTGTGTGTGTGTGTGTATTTTGATGATATATATACTTTTTTTTTTTTGCAATAGCTAGATATGGTTCGCTAGACTCTACCCTAGTTTGCAATTCAATATATGGTGCACAAAATGGAGATACTTGTTCAAGTGTAGCCACCAAGTTCAATCTGGTAGTTGATTCTTTCCTTGATATCAATCCCAATATCAATTGCGATAACATCTTTGTGGGTCAATGGCTCTGCATTGATGGATCGGCATCTCCCTAAATCGATTTTGTCAACAAGTAACTTGACGCTCAAGGACACGTTTCATGAACAAATATAAAATAAATAGAATGATCCAGCTTCATTCTCCTTGTGTAATTGGTACCTAGCTAGGGTTTTCTTCATATAACTAGTTCAATATTGTGTAACGGGCCATGATCGTCGTTGTTATGTTATATGATTTCAATAAAATATAATATATTCCATATTTGTTGAGAATTTTTTAAGAATTGGAAATTTAAAAAATAGTTCGTGTCACTTCCATTTAGATTGTTTAATTGATTATAATTAAATTTAACTAATATTAGTTCTTACTTTAATCTTTAAATTTTAATATTATCTTTAAATTTTAATATTACAAACTTATGTCTAACAATGTATTGGGTATGCCATTGCTGACATTATGTTTTCGACTACTTGTATTACCTTTTTTTCCCCCTGGAAATTCATTAAATATGTAAATCTATTACAAAGTTAGAAGATTACAAATTATTCAAATAACGATCTCATACAATGAACAGAATTATAAAAACGATCTACCAATCGTAGGATAAAGTTAGTGTACACGATATTTCTCTCACAATATAGATAATTCTAATACATCTAGAAATACATAAGTCCCATTCGTTGCAGCTAACTTAGAGCAATTTATAGCTTTTATTAAAAATAAGTTATTCTATGTGTGTTTGACCTAGTTTTACATTTAAGAAGTTAGCCAATGTGTATTTTTCCTTCTAGTTCATAACTTATTTAGTATTTTGAATAAATATTCTCTAATTTATTTGTAAACGAAACAACTGTTCCTGTAATAACGTATTTAGCTTATTAAATAAATTGTTTAAATCAAGATATTAAATAAGCTACGAAAATCTGGGCACCAAGACATATTATATGGGTGTCACCATGTTAAAATTCAACATACATGAGCAAGGTGTGACGCCCGGGACGCACCAATTCAAATCCTTTGAGATATCCGGTTTGTCAACTACATACTTGTGTCTTTGGAATGACTCTCCCATCGCGAAGTTAATATAAGAACATTTTATCCGTGGTATCTCTGGTTGCATTAAGTAAAAACAAGCTAACATAACCATCCACATAACGTAAAGGACGCAAAGTCTCGTCTTAAAATTTAATATGGAGCAATAATTAAAACCCTAATTTAATATGGACACAAAGTCTACAATCCCATAAAACCCTAGCGTTTTCACTCATATTCACCAATACAAATCGGACATGTCAAATTAACCAGAAACGTAACTGGTAAGTAAACATTTTCTTCATCAAATCATCATCGTCGTCGTCATCTCTTTCTCCGTTTTAAGATTTTTATTGACCTTCTATGCACATAAAATCCACAAAACCTTAATTTTCTACTAAATAAATTCTTAAAAAGCTATGAAAACTGAGCTTAATTATATATATATATATATATATAGAGAGAGAGAGAGAGAGAGAGAGAGAGAGAGAGAGAGAGAGAGAGAGAGAGAGAGAGAGAGAGAAGGGAAGCATATCCTCCATTTCCTTACAAAAAGCCTAGCCTTTTCACTAATTCCTCTTCCCTTTGCCCTAGGCAGCCTTGATGGAGTATGCATAGAGAAGCATCTTCTTGATTCTGCAGGTGCCCTCGAAAACAATGACGTTACTTTTGGCTGGCTCAACAAGTCATTTGGGTACTTGACAACGTCGCTTCTGCCACGTACAGGTGACCCTGGAGTCATGGTTCTTTAGGGCACTTGTTTCTAGCGCTTCCAGGGTTTGCCCTACAATCATGAAGTTTAATTCAGGCAGCCTGAGGGGCCTCCTTCACTTAGAATCACGGTGGTGCTTTCTTGGAGGCCACTGGTCCCTCCATTTCTCAATGTTTCTAATGAAGAAGTTGGGCAACGTCTCGCGAATTTTGCGAAGCTTAGGGATGTTCCTTTTGAGTTCGATGTAATTGAAGACTTGCCTAATTATTCATCTATTTCTTCTAGCTTTCACCATCATTTGATCTTGATCAAATTGGACCCCCATAACTTTAGGCCTTGATTAGGGAAGATAAGGCGTTGGTGATTAAGTGCCAAAATTAGTTGAAGACATTTGCGCAAAATAGGAGTGTTGTTCATGATCATACTTCTTCTCGTGAAATATTTCTCGATAGCATCAAAGAGCTTAGTCCTCATATTATAACAATTCTTGGCGAGGATTCAGATTTGGGAGCATCGAGCTAGCCTCACGTCGAGGATTATTACCACTTTCTTTAATTTTCATTGGATACCCTCTGATGCCTAACGTTCTTGTCCAAGGATAGTAGCCCAATGATATATGCACTGGCCATAAAATTCAAAAAATTATGAAAATAAATTATGGTCGACTGTGACAGCATACTATTAAAAAAATAGAATAATGATCTTTTCAATATACTATTATTGTTTATGTATTGAATCTTCTTGTATTTTTATGTATAAATGATTCATTATATGTATCTTTTTGTGTTCGAATGACTCATTTATTTTCATGGATGTTGCCTACAATAATAATAATAATAATAGAATAAAGATTTTAAGTTTAATTTTCTACTATGTAAGAATTAGTTGTCTATTTTATAGGATTATCTTGTCCATTATTGTAAGATCATATTATCCCATATTTTTCTTGAAAATTGATTAATTGGTTTTTGTGTGAGTCGAACTCTAATCTTTTTATGCTTAATGCTCTTATGTATACTTAGTAAAACTATTACACTACACACTGTTAAAATAATAATAATAATAATAATAATAATAATAATAATAATAATAATAATAATAATAATAATAATAATAATAA
>JAUMHB010092525.1:0-10985 GCA_032359685.1 Pittosporum tobira
ATATAACATGGTGAGTTGCCTAAATGTTGGCTACTCAATATCTTGAGTTGTTATCTGACGACCAGATTCCCACGAGATTCGGAGGTGGAAATTTGGGGGCGTCACAGTAATGGAAATTTAGGACTGTCACAACCTCTGTCCTAAAAAGTAAGTGACAAGTTTCTGACTTTTTTGCATAAATTTTAAGACGTTCTAAAAACTTATACATACATTGTAAATTTAATATGTTTTTAGTATAATAAAAACTACAATATACAAATATATTAATAATATAACCATACATAGAAAATATAATATGTGAATGTACTTTTTAGAACATATTAAAATCTATACTAAAAACTGTCAAAACACTTGTATTTTAGGATTTTACTGAATATAAATTAGATTACTTTGAAGTTAGAGTTTTTTTAAAACCCTAGTGATTAATACAAAGTATTTTGTTTTCAAATGAAGTAACTAAATCTTAAGTTGGGTATAAACCCTAATTTGTTACCCTAAATTTTATTGCTGAGATATTTTAACCCTAATTTAGGAAAACCCTATTTTCATGAGTAACCCTAGTCATTATTTTTCATTAATATATTTATTAATGAATATGCATTATTATTTAAAAGTGAGTCATATATTTTATATATTATAGTTTTAACTTTTATTTAAATATAAGGAAAACCCTAATTTTATCCACCTACTCTAATCTTGAAAAAGAGCTCTATATTTGACTTCTATGCTTAGAGATAATTATGAAAACATCATTATGTAATTATGTGATAAGGTATTTAAATTATTACTAAGGATTTTAGAGAAAATAATGAAACCCTAATTTAGTTTCTTTACTTGCATTGTTTTTTTGTCCAAACAAGGATCCGAGATCATGTTTCAGGGTTAACATCACCTTGAGATAAGCACAAGAAAAATTGCAAGGAATGTAACAAAGAAAAAATTGTCAAGATAATGATAATTTTGTCCTTTGGCTTTTTTGTGTGAGTTTGGTCATTTTTCAAAAACCTAAGAAAACAACCTCAACATGCTTAGGATTTCATTCCTGTGAGAGACAGACCTATTGCTAACAATAGGTTATTTAATGTGATAGAAATGTATGAGAGTGATGTAAGGAAACCGAAGAGCACTAAGCAAGTTACTTGGAATCTTTAGAAAGCTTCATTAAAGCGAGTACATGTAACTCGATCCACACATGTAATCGTTGTTTCATTATACGTTCTTATATTATCTTGCCATGTTGTATAAGTTATCAATTCACTTATATGTTGATTATTTATTCAAGTATATCACATGTTTGTTCTTATTTGATCATTGTTGAAATGCATATCCATCTATGTATAACATGTTATTTGTTAAGTATTAATCATGATCATATGATTATTTGACATCAAGTATGGAACATAAATAAAGACTGGTGTATGAAGAACACTACATGTTAAAACTCCATAGTTGTGGTGTATATGTGCACAAGTGAAATATTTTTAGAATTGACTTGGTGTCAAATTTAAATAGATGACTTTGTATTGATATTGTTCATACTCAAATGTTATTGTTAAAGGCATGATTTCATTTAAAGAACGTGAAATCATATATGCATGTTGAAATAGAATTCATATAAAGATTGTGATTTCAAATAAATATTTTATTATCAAAACCAGATCTTTTTTTTAATCCCTTTTGACTGAAAGTTCATTTTAAAACAAAAATGAAGTAATTATTTGTTGAGCAATCAATAACTCATTCTTGCTATGTCTTATAAAATATTTCAAAAATGACAGAAGAAGCTGTGTCCTTGAAAGGCAAGGGAAAGATGAAGTATCGTCAGGCCTATATGTTAATTATAGAATAAAGACACGAATTTGTCTAACTCTATTTGTGTGAATTATGTAATCATATATTTGGTGACATTGTCGCATAAGACCATGTAATGTAAGACATTAATATTTAAATAAAATAATTGCTTTCGCTATGTATTCATTTGCATGTGATATCCTATTCTGAAGTTATAATAGAGAGAATTGTCCAAAGTTGATGACTTGATGTAAATACTAAAAATGATATCCGACGTCACATATTCCACTGAATTCAATGTTAGAAGTATGGGGGCGTCACACATTGTATCACAAGTTAATATACCAAGCGAATGCGCTTGAAGAACTTGGTTATTCCGATGCATATCTTGTAAGAGATAAAGGTCAAAAGTCAACTTTAGGACTTTTTTTTGTTAGAGTTGTTGTGAGCTAGGTCGATAAGAAATAATGTTATGTTTGAAGATGTACACAAGAAGCTGAATATATATCGTGTAGCATGATGTCTGGATAAGATGCTCCTTGTTTGATTTAAATCTCAAATTAATTATTGGGTGCATTGAGATATATTGTGTTAGTCAAACAATTATTCATTTGATTTATAGTAGTGTGAATGGTTCAAGAGTACAACACATTAAGATATAATACCAATACATTCATAATATTGTAATGGAAAAAGAAGAAGTAATAGTAAACATTTATTCTCTCGCTAATAATATTGCAAACCTTTTACAAAGGGTATTTCAGTCAAGACATTTATCAAACATGTTGATTTGATGGGATTTAAAAATATATAAATATAACTACAAAGAATAATAAGAGTGTATTTCAATGAGAAATTGTTGTGCATCTCACGAATGGTTGGAGTATGCTAGAAAATAATGAAATTTAACTAAACAACCAAGTAAGTGTTGAAACATATGCCTCGTCATATTGCCACTTAGTCAAAAGAAATTCCCATATCTTAGGAACACTCCAAATAAATAAATATGGTATGAATAAAGATAAAAAGTAAAACAACGTAAATCAAGGGACAGAGAGGATGCTAGAATATGTTTATGAATAGTGGATGTTGGGACCAACCCGACCGTTGACCAAGTCCAAACTTTACTTCCAGCTGAGCACATATCGGCAAGAGTAGGTTCATCTGAAACACGGGCAACATGAAGGGTTTGTTTCCTCATTCTCCTTTCCGATGCTTAAGTTAGTGGAGAAATTAGAGTGATAATCTTGAGTTTAAGATAGAGAGGGAGAGGTCTACCGGGAGTTGAGAGTGTATTTTTGTAGAGTTTTAGCTCATTCTTGTGTTTGGAGTGGGGATCCCCTCATTTGTGCAAATGAGACAGTATTTGTAAAATTTGCATTAGCCCGCGGCCTGATAAAGTAGACATGGTGCGCCTTATTTGAGTTTACAAGGTTGTCGGGGTTAAGCGGCTGATTGGACGCTGCCTTAGAACTTGTTTATGGCCTTTGGGCCGGTGGACCTGAACCAAGCTAAGTCAGGCCCATCGATGTGATGGATTGGGCCTACTAGCTGGAAAAGCCTAAGCCCAATGCGCATAGTTTGAAAGTACTTGTTGGCGTTGGTCCGGCCGAATAGAGATGGGTGTTTGCTCCTTCCGGGAGTCGAAAGCCGGGCTCGGTTCTTCTTTGGACAGGATGAATCACCAAGTTTTGAGAGTGGTCAATCGTATGAGTTGCCACGTGGGATGCCACGTTTCTATAACATAGTTAAATCCTTCAATAGCAACACACATTTGAAACTACATTTTTCAATATTTTATGTGCAAAAAACACATATATTCCGACTTCGAACGTGTCAAAAAAAGATTCTCTATTATAACTAAGGAGTGTTCTTATGAGATAGATGAAAAATTCTCTATTATAACTAAGGAGTGTTCTTATGAGATAGATGAAAAATTCCGAGTTAATAAAGTATCATTCTTTTATGTATTCATATAAATTATAATCCATCAATTCCATTATAATTAGGATTGGGAGGGGGAAAATCCATTTTAATTGATGTTACCACGTTCCAAGAGACTTTCTCTAATATTAACCTCCTGTATTAAAAATATATGAAAATGAAAGTAAAGTTATATTGCATAAACTATATACATGGATAATATACACATTTATATTGATTTCTAATCAATTATCAAAAATATTTATTACAATCTATAATATATGTGCAATAATCCAAAATTTATACTAATTTTGTTTTTAATTTATCCCAATTTATTTGTTATTTTTTTTAATATACTATTTTTTTCACATTTTCCAAACTCTATCAATATTTAATTAACCAACTCTTTCCTTAAAAATAAAACACATTAAAAAAATAAAACTCATTTATTTTCATCAAATTTTGTCTTTTTATTACATATAAACTATATTAATTGGTTAGGATAAAAAAATATTTTGAAAAAATTAAATTTTTTTTAACGAGCACGTAATTTCCAATTAGGATCATTAAATGAAGACAAAATGAACACACATTTGTAATTAAATGGAACACTTTATTGGAGGGCAGGCAAGCAGGACCCATAAAAATACTACTCTATGAGATGATATTAGTAGCACTTGATTGCATTGTAACATTTTTGAAGTATCATATAAAAGGAGATGAATACAAGCTCAATGATCATTTGTCTTTACCAGAAAGGTATAAAACATAAAAAGAATACCGTTAACAACAATACAATAACCGACTTATAACAGTTCAAAAATGAGCATAAATGGCCATAAATCTCAAAGACACAATACCATACTGTTGAATCTAGTCCTAATATGATTTTTGCGTCAACAGACAATGCTTTCAGAACTACATACTTCTCAATCAATCTTCACAGAAGAGTAAATGAGCCTCGTGAACCAAAAGCAAGCATAGAAGCCAATGGTGCCAGTTAGCACAAAAAACGCATAGGAAGCAATTAGCATATACCCAAAATACAGCATACCTGAAACTGGCTTAGTGATTTCAAGCTTTGTGAAAAAATAGAAAGTCGCGTATAAAAATAGGTATAGGGCCGAGGAGCCTGAAGTCAGGTATGACCTCCACCACCAAAGGTAGTCCTCGCTGCACAACTGGAAGTAGCAGAGCACAACGGTTATTTCAGCACAAGTGACAATGAGGATGATGAACACTATAAAGAGGAAGCCGAAAATGTAGTAAAATTGGTTCAGCCAAATTGAGGTAAGAATGAAGAAAAGCTCAATGAAAACAGCTCCAAACGGGAGTATCCCTCCGATTAATATCGAGAAGATGGGGTTCATGTACCACGCCTGCTCAGGGATCTGCCTAGGGATTTTATTGGTTTTCACGGGATCCTCGATTGCTGCCTTTCGGAAACCTATGTAGCTTCCAACGAAAACAAGTGGGACTGAAATTCCGAACCATAAAAAGACGAGAGCAAACATGGTTCCGAATGGGACTGCCCCTGACGACTTTTGTCCCCAAATGAGGGCATTTAGGACAAAGAATATGGCAAACACAATGGCTGGGAATAGTAAAGCGGTCCTCAAAGCAATTCTCTTCCATTCTGTTCCTTTAAACATTTTGTAAAAACGGGCTGAGGCGTAACCAGCAAATAGGCCCATGAAGACCCAGAGCAGGAGCAATGCTGTCATTAGTCCTCCACGGTTAGAAGGGGATAGAAACCCAAGAACGGCAAACATCATAGTAACTACTATCATTCCGAAAAACTGGACACCTGTTCCAACATAGATGCACAGAAGCTCGGAGTTATTTGGTGGCCTGAAAACATCAGCGTGGACTAATTTCCAGCCTGTTTCTTCTTGGGCTTCTTCCTGGGTCTCAAGTTCATTGTACTTGGAGATATCACGGTACAGTGTCCTAAGCATTATCATAGCCACCATGCCGGAGAGGAAGAGAACAATCATTAGAGAATTGACAATTGAGAACCAATGGATCTGGTCATCATTCATTAGAAGATAGGTGTCCCATCGTGATGCCCACTTGACATCACTCGGCTGCAAGTTAGACAAAAGGGTATAAGCGGAAACTACCTCCATAAGAAGCCAAGTAAAAGAAACGGCATTATACTCATAAAGAAGACAAATTTAAAGAGAAAAGACAGTTTATTATGTATGCAAAGCTTACCTCAAAGTTGACATCATATGTAAATATAATTTCTTGTTTATCTTCAACTTCTTGAGGAGCGTTAGAGTTAGAAACTGTGCGCTTTGAATGGGGGTCACAAGTTGTAAGACGCGTATTCTCGCTCCATTGTCCTTCATATTCATGTTTAATACTGGACATGACGAAAAGAGATATAGACAAACATTAAAATGCAGCATGAAAAGAAAATCACTGAGTTGATACACACACACACTCTCTCTCTCTCTCTCACACTCACAGAGAGAGAGAGAGAGAGAGAGAGAGAGAGAGAGAGAGAGAGAGAGAGAGAGAGAGAGAGAGAAAAACCAACCTGAATGGTTTCACCTCAAATCCCACTATCCTTGCTGCATCAGTTAAGACATCTTTATGATACTTCACAGTAAAAGCCAAGTGGTTGTGGATAAAAAACTTTTCATCCTTGTTCTGTGTAAATAAAACAATGCAAAGATAAAACAAATTTTCCATACACAATACCAAGGATATACATGTATATATTCAAGATTCATTCACTTACACCAGCGTAATGTCCTTTGAACCCAACTTGGAAGCCCAGTTGGTAAACTGGGGGAGCTTCTTGGTTTAATCTTGGTATGGGTAAAACCACAGGAAGGTTGTCTAGGATCCTGTCACATGCACGACAGATTGGTTAAAAGTTAAAACATGCGTTAGCCTCCTCAAAGCAAATTCCTAAGAAAGTTAGGCTCCGTTCTTGGAAAACTTGAGGAAGAATTAAGGAAAGACAGATATTTAGTTATGTAGGACATAGAGCCTTACATGTTGACCTTGTACTCATCATTAATCTTCTCTTTGAATTCCTTTGCAGTTTTGGCATCAAGTGTTAACCGACAAAGAATATTGCACATTTGTGGCTCCCTCATTTTGAACTGCAACGGAGCCACTTAGCTATTAGAAGGCTTCCATAAGATTATCAAACAGACTTCAATTAGTCAAAGACATTATAACGGACCTCATAAGGGGAGTTCTCGATACGATCACCACGAAGTACTTCCCCCAAATTCTCTCTACTGTCAACTATGGTTTTTGGACGGCAGTAAGGAAGAGAATAGTACGAGTAAGGAAGCTGAGTCTTTGTAGAGGACAATTTGTTCACTTTGACATTCAATGGATCTCCCTGCATCCAAACATCATATACAGTTAATTGTTTAACCAACTTAACAATGTCTCAATTAACTTGACATACAAAAATAATAATGAATAATTATTACAATGGACAGTCTAAGGTTTTGGGCACATAAAAAATGTATTCAATTTACATTTGACAAATTAATGGAGGAAGGAATTAAGGTCAGGAAGTGTCCCAATTTAAGGCTAATTCCGTTTTGGTCATATTTATACAACGTCCCAACAAATCCGAAACGGGAAACTAACATACTGTCTTACCCTAATTGACCTTATTTCTCTAGATAACTGAAAGAGTGACCAAACATTAAGCTAACATAAGATCTACCAACATTCAACAGTAGAAATATACAGTACACAAATAAACACACTGAAAATATTTGAGAGCTGGCTTCAAGAAGAACAGCATAGGGAATGGAGTCCTATTGAAAAGGCTAAAAGATATGGATATGGCCTTATGGATAATGTACTGTTTATGGCTCCCTATGTTTTCCAATAATTGTAGCATTTTTACTACTCCATATGTTTACTTTTACTTCTGTTATCTGCCAATAGCATGAACATTAATTTCGCAAACAAATAGGGCTTTGGATTGTTGGTAATAAGCCTTGAGTGAAGGAAAACATTGGGATGTCCAGTGTTAGGGCTTTAAACATGGTTAGAAGACTCTACTGGTAGTAAATAATTAGAAAAAGAGATTAAGTAAGAGGTGAAAAGAACGAGGATCACGCCGAGTCTCTCAAGCCTCAGACCTAATTGTAACACATAACATAAATCACAAATGTTGGCACTAATTTATTTCATTTAACCAATAGAAATTGTTTCAGGTATGACGGAAAAGCTTGAACAATTATCTCCACATACTTAATTTGATACATAACTAAGGAAATAAATAGGGCATATCAAAATATCCATAGTGGCAGCCAACAGGTTATTCATCATAGCAAGCTCTTTATTCCTTTTGCCTAAGAGATCCAGCAAAAGGAGATGAGGGAAAGTAACCTTATTTAGTTACTTGTTTGTCTTCTAATCAAAACCATGCTTACATGTACTTTGGTTAAATCCATCTATAATGAATTTACCTATTGGTAGTAAGCTTCACGTTACATGGTCACCCGGTAAATCGACCGTGTCATCAGAAGAAAGGTTAAGGGCCAATCTTTCTAATGAATGCAGCATACTCTGTAGATCATTAGTGTATAAGATTCATATGAACGCCATTTGAGTATCTCTCTGAAATAAATTAGGATACCTACTCCACAACAGGCATCCCAGGCCCTCCACAGGAATCTATTTACCAATATACTTCCGTCTCATCAAAATTGGACTAATTTGATTTTTCAGGTCAAATTACCAATTTTTATAATTATTATGAAGCATACTTATTCAAATATTCGAATTCAAGAAGATTGGAATTAGTAGTACTCTATGTAGTTTTTTATTATTATAGTACCTCCGCCTAAATCTGTATTGGTTCTAAAAAGGATCAGTTTTCCCTAAAAATACAAACTAAGCCCTTTTTTATGGGACGGAGAGCGTACCAACGTGTGTACTGGCATTTTATTAAGATTTCCATCAATTAGATCTCTTTAGATCTACGACTTACCACCACCCAAAAAGAAAACACGATTATGTTTTCATATTTTCTCTCCTTAATCACAATTCACAACCCGCTATAAGACAAATTGACACCCAAAAACAGAACTTTACATTGGTAAAAACAATTACAAGTTCCGGATAATAGAGATCTATAAACCGAAGTCAGATCAAGCATTATATACATCCATACAGCCTAAGTCAACGGAGAAATTAAACTACGTCGTAAATTATAATTGAAATAGATGATATACATATATATATATATAGAGAGAGAGAGAGAGAGAGAGAGAGAGAGAGAGAGACAGAGAGAGAGAGAGGACCTTCTGGAAGTCCTCGGGAGCAACGCCGGGAAGGTAGAAGGAGCGTAGAGTTTGGACGCAGAGAAGAAAAGAAATGGCAAAGATCCATGTCTGGAGTTTGAAAGATCGGTAAACTCCTCCCATGGCGTCAGTGAAATGGTCGATAGATCCAGGGAAAATGAGAGCCCGGGATATCTGTATTAGATGTCATGTACCAAAAAAGAAAGTTATATATGTCGATCGCCATGGAGAAGCTGCAGCCATGGGAAGTGATGCTGGGCTCCCCACGCGCAATAAAATTTATATTTTAATATTGTAACAAATATATAGGTCTTATTTGACATAATTTATTTTTAAAAATAAATTATTTTAAAAATAATTATTTTATTTATTTTTTAAAAATTCATAAATATAATATAACAATAGTTTTAATTTATTTCAAAAAGTTGGTTAATAAATTTTTTTACGCCTTATAATTTATTTTAATTAACAAATAAACATTTAACTGCTTTGAATAAGCTGTGTAAAACATGGCCTTAATATAAAGAGAAAAATATAAACACAATTGTTATTTAATTATACTAGGTAACTCATTATAATTATTTTTATTTTAAAAAATATATTTTTAAAAGAAAAATATATAAATAAATAAATAAATAATTCAATAGTTTAATAATTTATATTTTCCAGACTAAAAATTGTCATTCATTTGATTTAGCTCATATATTAATGAATATTATAAACTATTTAAAAAAGTACTAGACATTTTTTTTAAATTTAGGATAATAACTTAAATTTATAAATTGACTTCAAAAAATAAGTTAAATTTTTTTCTCCTAAACTAAGAAAATATAAAATAACATAATATTCTGATAACTTATTTTTGAATTTTCATTTTAGATATAATTTTGTAAAGTAAAAAGCAATTCTCAATTTGGATGTAGTACATTTATGAATTTTTAAACTCAAACTTGAAGGTTTTTTTTTAATGATGTCAAAATGAATGTTGTAAGTGATATATAAAATTATATTAGTTTAAAATTTTGAAAATTCAAAATTTTATATTATAATTTAAATTTTGACATTTTAAAATTCTAATCTAATAGAGCTCAAAAGTATTTATAATTTTAGGATAAAGGAAATAATAGATAGTATGATAGCAGGAATAATTGGTTGGAAAAAAAAACCAACAGCTAGAAAAAAAAAAAAAAAAAAAGGAGACGCATCCCTAAACTTATTTTATTTTAATTGATAATATAAAAATAAATGTAGTAAACTATATATAAACTTGAATAAATTTTGTAAACCAGATATAAATTTGATGTCAAAAATATTTTTGACATGGAGGAAATGATAAATACTCAATTTGTCTCAAAAATAAAGAGTAAAGGTATTTACAGAGCTTATGTGTTTTAATCAATATTTTGGGACAACGAAAGTGTGACGCTCCCAAATTTTCACCCCTTAATCCTCGTAGAAATTTGGTCGTCAGATATCATCTTAGCGTGTTGAGTAGTCAATATTCGGCAACTCACCCTGTTATATCTTACAAGGATCGCTCATACGAATAAATTTACACAACGAAAGCATAAACTTAATTAAAAGTTAAAGTCTTACAATAACAGGGTAAAGAAGTACGAATAGAAGTCGCACAATATTCAAATTACAGCTTTCAAACTAGAACAAATCCAGGAACCTCATAATAGTACTCTATTTTGCCTTTGCCCTTCGAGGATTCGCCTAGCTCGATTGGTTCTAGAAGGCTTATAAAAATATAGCAAGAATGAGCGAAAAATGCTAAGCAAGAAATTATTCTTTTTTGAATGAAATGATTCTTTTAGTCAAAAGATAAAATGGTATAGTTTTGAATCATTAAAATTTTAATATTTGAATTCATGAGTTAATATGAATTCCATCAAAACATGCATGATATACGAGTAAATGTCATATCATGTCATTCAACATGCAATATTTTGAATAATTGAACATTAATTGGGT